>VXBU01002456.1:338013-361406 GCA_013400315.1 Bombycilla garrulus
GACCTTACTGAACCTCATTCAACTGGCCTTAGCCCATCAATCCAGCCTGTCCAGATCCTTCCACAGAGCCCTCCTGCCCTCCAGCAGGTCAACATCCTGCCTGACTTAGCGTCATCTGCAAACTGACTGAGGGTGCCCTTCATCCCCTCATCCAGATCATTGTTAAATGTATTAAACAGGACTGGCCCCCACACCGAGTCTTGGGAGATACCAGTTGTGACCAGCCACCAGCTGGATGTAATTCCACTCACCACCACCCAGCCATCCAGTATTTTACCCAGTGAACAGTACATCCATCTAAGCCATGAACATCCAGAGTCTCCAGGAGAGTGCTGTGGGAAACTTTGTCAGCAGAGAATAAGTTCCAGGTAGACAAATTCCACAGCTCTTTACTCATCTGCTAAGGTTAATGGTTGTTCTCTAGCAAAAGCCATGATGAACTGCTACCCATCTGTTTGCAGATACAGCCCTTCTCCAGGACATTTTTAGGGGAAGGGCACAGTTATCTACATACACAACTCTTCATCAAAAGCTGCATCTATTCAACTTTTTGGGTTCTGAATGCCTGAATAGGAGCCCTCACCTCTGCCCCTTGCTGTGATGATGGGCTTTCATTCCTGGTATTGGGATGCAGGCCCATCCAGTGAGGCTGATGGACACCCAGGGACACACACACTCTCCTCTGAAGGATTTCTTTTATTGTTCTTCTCCCCTTTTTTCTCCTTGTTTTGTTATTCTTACCACATAAAGGAGAAGTCCTTCAGAGAGAGCCTGCCGGAAGAGCCAAGACACATTCAAATGCTCTCTTTTCATTGTTCCCAGAAGATTAATGACACGTAGGCCAATGGGCCCATAGCCCTGTTCCCGTAGCCTGCATGCCAAGGGGGAACAAATGAAAGCATGTAACTGGAATTTCCACTCAGCTTGTCTCAACAGCACACGAAAAGTTAGGACAAATCAAATTACAGCTACAGAATACAACAAAGAAGTTGCCCTCTCAAAATAAACAAACAAGCAAATGAATAGGAGAGTGGCCCCAGTTTAATTGGTGAAGTCAGACTATGATAGCTGTTACATATCTGGGCTGTACTTTCATTTGGCTGGAGGCTCCCTTTTCATGCCTATGCTAAACTCCAGCTGTCAGTGAGAACCTGGTGGACTTTGAAAGTTTTTCAAGCTGGGCAGCCTGCTGCTGGCTTCCCATGGCCAGCTCTCCATGGCTGCTCGCTGCTTCCATAACCCAGTCACACGGGGCCCTCACTACCCCATCCCTGCTAAGAGCAAGGGTCCCTTGTGTTTGTCCCAAATTCCAGAGCAGTGGCCAAAGCTGGCTGGCAGATAAACTGCTGTGTGGAGGCCTGTCAGTCAGAGCCATAGGTGTCCCCCCAGGCAAGGTGGCTTCTTCATTCCAGGCTGCCAGCCAGCATGGGGGAAAGGCAGTCACTCACTTTGAAGCGTGTCAGCAGGCTGCATGCCTCAAAAGCAAGTGTTAAATAAATGTGCAGGTCTGGGGTCAATGTTTTGTTGTCTGACTCTTTCTCTCAAAACTCTCACTGTGGATTGTCAATTTGCTGGTTTGGGAAGTTTGGAGAAAGGAGGATCGACAGAGATGTCAAGTAAAACCATCAGAGTAAGATGAAACTCCAAAGAACCTGGGGAATGAAGGAAGGCAGGGTGCAATCCCGGGAAAGAACGACAAAGCCTGACTGCCTTTATCAATGCAGCTGTGCTGGTGCCAAAGCAGATCCTCTCCTCACCAGTTGCTGAGATGGCCCCACTAAGCTCCTGCTCACTCCACTGCCACAGGTGAGCTGGAGCCAGAAATGAAAAAGCAGATTTCTCTCTGGAGTTGACAGATACTTATCACTTTGTTTCTAAAAGTGATGAAATTTTGAATGTTATTTCTTTGTGCTTTCTGACTAGCCCACTCATCTTTTTCCTGGTATGCAAATCAGCCTCCAGTTGGGAAACAACAAAAACACCCCCAAAACCACCAAAAACAAACTCCACCACAGCTGAGCTATGCTTCTGCCAAGGAGACTCAGGTAGTCCCCAGTATGAAAAGCAGCTGCTGGCACCTAAGGTGTGCCCCAGATATCCCTCCTACGTAATATTCCTAGGCTTTGTAACCCGACCTGATGCACTAGGAGCAGTGTTTTTGGCTCATTTCTACATTAAATAACACTTACTAGGTATGGTGAGTGAAAGACACCAATCTTGGGCACAGGCAATAATTCTCCCTTCACTCCCTGACAAATCCAGTCAACCAGCGAGAGGTTAAGCTTGCAGAAAGATGTGTTGACTGCCAGTTCAAAAAATATCACTCCTTACCCTATATTTACAGCATTACAACAGGTATAAGAAAATCTAGTAACAAGTCATGGCTTTGTCTGTGTTCCAGTCTGTTTTTTCAATGATTTTTTTGTTCCTTTAAACATAATTTTTCAGACTTGCCATTTACAACAAGCCTCTGCATTACTAGCTTTCTTTTAAATCAAATGTACACTAAAGTCATACTTGTGATACAGCTTTCTTCGGGTCGCATTAAGAAGTGGTAGTTAAGGTCTACACTGGAAAATGGCTTTACTCACACTGCACTTGCTTAGATCTGACATACAGACCCAGAGCTACAGGAAACCAGCTTAGTTGCTTCTACTGAATTTTCTCCTGGGGAAACTGGAGAAAAAATGTAAAGCAATGTCTGTTTGCTATGGCTGAGCGACATCTGTCAAAAGCCAAATGTTTTTCAGACACGGGTGCCCACAGGCAAATGTTATCTTCCAGATAACAAAAGCTCAATGAGTGCACTGATTTTTCCAAGGTTTCAGCACTGACAGTAACTGCAGTCAGGCAGTGTCCAATGCCTGAAAATATCAAACCCACTACTTGTGTCCATTACCAAGCAGTGACGTGAGCCCAAGAGTCAGGCAAATCATGTTTTAAATAACAACTAGCATCATTGCCCAACTCCTACACCAACACATCCTTTCTGGTGACCTATGTTTCCCTCCTTTCTACTGCCTGTGATAAGATCCCACAGATCAAACCAGGTGCTGTTTCCCCTGTCACTGCGATTGGCAGTGCTGGCTGTCAGAGCACACTGTATCCAGCAGCTGTGCCACATGGAACATAGCACTGGTTCCAATCATTGCAGATGCCAAAGGGTGGGTTAGTGCAGCGGTCCTTCTGCAAGGGCTGCCTGACTCTGAACTATTTTTTTAAGAGGAGGAAAGCCCACGAGTTAAGAAAACATCCAGTCTTGCATTACGCAAGAAGCTGTTGCAGGAGCTGTTTGTTCCAAAACACTGCACACAGAGGAACACATGCGCACATCTCCGTGTGTGGGGTGCACAAAAGCCACACTCAACAAAGAGACGCCACAGCACTTCACGGCTTTGGTACACGTGAAGGCTGAGCAAGAGGGCCAGCAAAACAGAGAGACATAGCAGCAAGCACATACATATTTTGAGATGCTATTGAGCTTCCGCTGCTGCTGATTTCCCAGTCTCTCCACCACATGTTCCCTAATGAAGCAGTGTGTCCAGCCCTCGACTTTCTCACAGCTCAAGGAGCTGACCCCACCAAGACAGGTCAGAGGGAGGACTATTCACTCTTGGGAGGCACCTGAGTCACCACGATTTCTGTCATTTACGATCTCTCTGCCTGCTACAGCCAGTGTCCAGGGCAAGCGAGCAAACGTCGCGCGCGTGTCCCTTTCCCCACGTGCCTTTATTCTCCAGAAATAGCACCCAACAACACATTGGCAAGTTGCAGTCTGTGCTAAGATTTACTTAACTTTTTCCCCCTCTTCTTTTTCCTTTTTTCCCTCCTCAGAGGAGGTCTGTCGGCATGTTCCGGTGGTTATTGTTCTCGGGCTGCGCAAGGGCAGTGCCCCAGAGGGGCTGGGCTGGACTCTGTTGTGATCCACACCCACATTCCCTGCTGGTGGGAGACGGATGTCTCCTCACGGCCTATATTTGCACAACTGACTGTATATTTCCATAGAAGGACAATGAGCATCTACCTAAGCACAAGAAGCCTCCCACATGACAAACACTGTTACATTCGCACCCAAAACAAGGGATTTGCGAAATACAGAAATTCCCTTCGTGCTTCTCCTCTGAGGTTTTGCTGGGATTATTTTCCCCGCTTTTAAGTGACAAAGTCATTGTATGAGTAATATTGCCTCATGCTTTTTTGTTGTTGTAATTAATTTGTGCTTCCTATGATTTTCTTATCAGACAAGTTTCCAGAGCTCTGGAAAAGGATTTGCATACAAATTGCCTCTTCCACATGAGAGTAACCTTTTCACTTATTAAATGAAAAAGCCACAAAAGTTTTCATTTTCAGATGAAATGGAGGGCTGCTATGAGATGCTTCAGCACACTCTAATTTTACAAGATATGAGCAGTGCTACTGGCTCAAGGGGCCAGTAGACAAGCGTCTGTGCTAAAAACACAAGTTTATCTCATTACAGGCCTAGCACGAATTCTTCACCCAGGATCATCTGGGAGCAAGGATAACAGTGTCTTCATAGCTGCAGCAATGGTGTGAGGATAAGAAGCAAAGTTTATAGAAGGAAAGTTTATAGGCAGACCTAATCTCTTTTATTTGGCTAACAGATACAGTAGGAAAAAAAAGGCAAGAAAACTTTGGGGCATGCTCTGTCTGATGATACTTGCTTTTCTAAAGAGAGAAGTAGGCAAGGTCTTGACAGGTACAGATTGAAGTCTGAGAGCTGAAATGGAGAGGAATACAGCTGTAGACCTTGCTGACTTCAGCTGAGTATCTTTGAAGGCAACCTCCTCCCTCTGGTACACATGCCATTTATTTTGTTGATTAAAACCAGGTTTATTTGAGCTCTTGTTGTTGCTAGTATGAGTACATCTACACAGGGAGGGAGATTTATCTCACTTTACAGGAGCTATCTCAGCATTAGGCAACTGGCTTGATCTGGTGTGTCTGGGCTCCCACTGCACTCAGTGGAAAAGGATGAGCTCTTCTGGGAATGATTCAACCCATTTTATGACAGACATCAGAGACAAGAGGGATGAATTGCCCTATAGACAGAGTTCTCTCTCTCTGCTGAGAATATAGTGACTCTGGATGACTAGACCTAGACTTAAACAGCTAAAATTAGATGAGATTAATCATACCCAAAGGTGATTTTTTTTTTTTTCTAATGCTAAAAGCACAGACACTACCCACCCATCAAAATTAGCAAGGCAGCAGTGTCTGTCAGCATAAACCCAGACCATGTCTTTGCAGTTCAGGAATTTGAAGAGTCATCTCCCAAACATTCAGTTCCTCCTACAGACTCTCCTCCCTTTCTGAGACCTATTGTACCCACAATTGCCCTATGCAGATTTGACACCCCAAAAACCTTTGCTGATCATTCCCCATCTCCTTTGTGCCAACAAAATGGGCCCAAACCACTACAGAGAGAACGATCCTCGCTTGCTATACATTTCCAATGGGAGCCAAGGCAACTTGGAACATCAGGAATGTAGATTCTAATATTTACCACCTTCAGTGATTCAAAGATGAGGCTTAACATTTAATAATGAGGCTTAATTTAAACTTCTCCCTCCAAATCTTGATGAGATTCCAGTAAAATGGTATGGCTGCACTTGTAATGACCAGCACCAAAATTTTTTGGATGTGTACGTGGGGGACCCTCGAGAAATTGCCTCTGCAGTACATACCTGTATGTTACACCATTACACTTCTTCCCGTTATAACAGATGATCAATAAAGGTCTCATCCTAAGCAGCCCTCCCCACACCTACTTTTGCAGGATTACATAATAGAATTACAAATATGCTCAGCAGCAGTGTAAATTCCCAGCCCTTTCTGAATCTTGATTAACTCCCGACCTGCGTGGCAGCCTGCAGGAGTGAGATCCATCATGGAGTTATATCTCACAGGAGAAAATAGTCCCTTTTTCAGCTTTGAACTTGCTACCTTTTAGTTTCTGCCAGTGTTCTTGGATAGCAGCAAGGGCCCGTTAGGAATTTCCCAGTGAAACAAATTGGAAAAGGGCAATTCAGAGTGAAAACGTCTTCAGGAAATGGGTCTGTTTGACAAACTTGTGATAAAGCACAGGCAGGACTGGGTCCCAAAGGTGTTTCCTGCAGGGTGCACAACATAACACAGAGGAACTGAAGGCTGCAGGGATCCTGGCCCCAGGGCAGGTCATTACTGGGCTGGCCACTACTAGGAGACCAGAGGCCCTAGGAACCCTGGCTCTACTGAATATCTTGGAATTTAGGTATAACTGTTCAAAGGAGGTTTAATTTTTTTCTGGACATTCTGTTTCAGTTCTCAAATTTTTGCAGAATTCTTATTTTCCAGGAATTAGCAAAATTTATTTCCCTGCCCTTAGCTCTTAACCAAAGACTGCAGGATTTACTACCTCATTACCCAAACCCAGCAACTTTCGACCTGGTGTCATCACATTCAGTCCTTTTAATTTCTGATTTTAAGGAAGCATTTGTCACCTTTTCAACTCCTTCCCTCCTCACGGTTTGCAGACAGCTCTCAATTGTTTTGGTTTGGGTTTTTTTTTTTTGCTGTCCTCAAAAATTTCTCCAAATCTACAGTGTCTACACATGAGTAAACCAAAAACTCTCACAGCCTTTATTAGGGGCACAGGGTTGATATTTCCCATGCATGCAAATATAAGGTGCACACCAATACCCATCACCCAAGGCGTGTGCAGGGAGCGCCTCGGTGCGTAACAATGCACAGTATTTGGCAGGACTTCAAAATCTTCTTTCCTCCCTTTTGGTATGTCTCTGGCATGTAACTGCAGCTCTCCCAAGAGCTCACCGAATGCCAAGTAAGGGAAAAGTGACTCGGTGGCTTAGAAATGCAGACCCATTTCTTTGCAAGAAGGAGAATTTCAGGATCTGTCTTCCTGTCTGGGCTGAGAGAACAGACCTGAAGGCACATTTAGGGACGCTTCCTTTAAAGGTTTGTTTCAGCCAAGTATGGGCCTATCACTACAAAATTAAACAAAAAATTCCCATGCAGAACAAACAGAAAGGGCCAATAGGCCTTCTAATGGACATTTGCCTTTGATGTCCCTCTGAAGCAGATGGAGATTGCATTGATGCATATTTCAGGGTAAAAAAATAGAAAAACAATTCCCAAACCATGACATCATGAGCAAACAAGAAAAAGAAGCATGGCAAATTCATGCTTCTCATAACTTTTATTTTCTCATATTATTCTTTCTCATTCCACTGTAGGGAGTATAAAAAATAAGGTGCAGATGTGGGTTTTTTTTGTGTCAAGATCATACTAATGATCCTGAAGCCGCTGCATTAGTATCACTTGCTGAAGGTGCACAATCTGTGTTATCACCCTGGAGATGGACACAGGTGAAAAGATTTGAAAGGCACGAGACAGAGAAATAATGAACTTGGTCCAAGAATGATGAACCTGTGAATAACAGACTTGGGCACTTCAAGGCAACCTAGGCCTCCAAGACAGCTCTTCCAGTTGTAGTTCAAAACTTCCAAAAGCCTGGAAGATTTGTGAGCCACAGCTTTGGCCGATAGCTCACATCTTTTCCATCTCAAGGAACTTTGTGCAGCCTAACCTCTGGCAAGTGTAGGGCTGCTGATGCTCCCTCACAGCCACGTCTCCATGAAATCAGGCAGAGGCATGGGAAGTTTAACTTCGAGTGCCATCGTAGCCAACCACCACTGACCAGTGCACAAGCTTTGTTTACTGCCTCCCTTCAACTATATATAGCCAACCAGACCTGGAAAAACACAAATTGGGTCATTCACTCCAGTTGCTCACACCAAAAGGATTGTTTCCTTGCTTTATTATTCCTATTGTCTTATCCTATCTGGTCTCACCCACCCATGTCATTGCCTCTGCTGGTCTGACAATCTATTCTAGGCATGCTCAAGGTTGTGAAACTTTTTTCTTTCTGTCTAGCCTCATTCTTTTTCCATTTTTAATTTTAGGCTAAAATCTGTACAGCCGCTTTCTAGATAATCCAGATAACCCTCTTCCTTTCTTTCATGCAATTTCCTTTCACTTATTTATATTGCTATCATCATGTCATCACTCCCTGGCCTAACTTTTTCCAAGAGTATTTGGCTGATGCACTCTCTCTTCCAGCACACTCATATGCTCTTCCAAGCCTTTCCAAACTACTTTTCTACCATTACAACAGTTTTCAGCTGTTGTGCAGCATTTGGGAAGCAGAGTTTTCTGCTCCCATCCAGCACGTCAATACTGAAGGCTAGCAAATTTACACACTCTGTTAGCATCGTGTCAGTTTTCTAGGCCTTTAAAGCATTTCTTTGCCCTCAGCAACTTGTTTGTCATCTCCATTGTGAGATCACAAAATGTGCGGATCAAAATTACACCTGATACTTGCACAGATCTGTGAGCTTGAAGGGCCCCTGGCCTTGCTTTGTGTAAGGTCTCATCTCTAGGCTGTTGTCACCACAGGGTTGAAGACCCTGTCAGACTGAGTAATGAGGGAAATATCAGATTTTGGGAACAGAAACAGAATATAGACACAAGGCCTAATTTTAAGTAAAATCATCATCATACAGAAGCTTTTTCGAGTAGTAAAAGACAGACAGTAGGGTTTAGATTATTTCGCATGTAGCCAAAAGTACTGCTTACATGGGGACAGTTAAAAATTCGCTGTTGCAAGAGGGACCATCCCTTTCCAGCACATTCTATTGTGGCTTAACTCTGCTTCTCACTAGGTGGTTTACAACTGACTTACTACTAGTTCCTTGCCAGTCAGCTTTACACATTTGTATCTTAATCTTCAGAGATAATGCACTTTATTTCTTTAAAGGGAAAAACAGTATGTGATTCTTGCCTCAAGGCCCCTTTTAAAAATTGTTACTTACATACTGTTTTCTTTTCCTAATCTTCAAATATATAATTCACATCTTTACAAATAATAATTTCCCTTCTTTCCCCCTGCCATTTGAATGTTGCCTGCCAGTGACTGGAATTTGAGCATTGATTATAAGGCACTACATGTTGTAGTTATTGAAACACTGAGCTTGCTGCCACCACTGAGGCCCCACAATAAAGGTTTTAAAAATCATAAATGCTAGTTAGACCACGATTTTATTGAATATTACAGGAAGGCAAGGTATGTAACTGTGATTGTATTTCTGACAGCCTACCCTCTCACCTGTCCTTTTATCAAAGCTACTGGAACCTGACGGGCAGGTTGTAGATGTCTCCACAGTTTTCAACATCCAAGACAAATGAGAAGAAAAATCCTTTTATGTTAAGGACTAGGATATTCTAGTGACATAGGTGAAGGCATCACTGTGCTCCTGAAAATGCTAATTTTCAGAGTTTCTGAATTGAGAGATACTTTAGATGGTCCTGACTGTAATCTGGTGACATGTCACCCCCTCAGACCAAGGGGAGCATTGTCATCCCCTGGCTAGGTCATGCCAGCTCACTCAATGCTTTGGAGCTGACTGAAGAACTGCACTTTTTTCAGTACTTTAGAACTGTCTTTGCAACCATGAGAGCTGGCAGAGAGGAAAGAGCACGTACACAAGTGCAAAGCAGCACTGGAAGGGGAGAGCAAGCAGGAGCCTGGTGCCATATGGAAGCACTGGGGACAACCCTAGGTGAACTTACAGAATCAAAAAGCAGGATTACCATAGTTGTCAAAACAGAATTGAAGGAGTCAGATGAAGACCTAATTTCTCTCTCTCTCTACCACTTTTGCAGTGTTTAAGCAGCCAGCCTCTGAATGCTATCTTTCTATCAGTTTATACAATGCTAAAGTGTGGCTACTAATTACCTTATTAAAAAGAGTGGCTATTGTAGGACTAAGCCAGAGCAGCAAAATTAAAGAGACCAGGCTGCTGAGAATGTAATTAAAGAGTGTTTGCAAAACGCTGTGATTATTAGCTAAATGGCAGGCTTGGGGACACTAATTACTATGGTAAAACTGCTTCTGGTGTTGTTTTATATAAACAATTAGTGTGATGAGCCTTGAAACTAGGGATTGGATACCCTGTCACCCTTAAGGTCCCTAAGACTTCAGGAAATTTAAATAATTCCTCCATAGGTACATTTTAGTTCTTCTGGTAGCTGTGACAAGTAAAGAATAAAAATCAGTGGAAAAGAAAGATTAGGACACAGTTTCCAACCTCTTAAGAAGGAAAGATTTTGTCTAATTACATTCAGAAGCATCTTGGAAGGGTTAGCCAGCAAACAGAACTGAAAAACTTCAGCCCATGGATACAGACACCAGGATAAGAAATATGAGGCTTTCCATGTAACTATTATTGCAGGAAAGTGGGTCAGAGAGTCAAGAAACCGATTAATGAATGGGGAATAGTATGCAAGGCAAAAAACAAATATCAGCATTTTTCTCCCTTGAAGCCGTTGATAACTTGAAGCTGTTTCAATAATGATATCCAAAACTGATGGCGATGTTTCCTCCCACCATCCAACACTATCCTGTTGCTTTGTGTTTTGAAGGGCTGTCAGTCACATAGAAAACACGGAAGAAAGGTCAAGAAGAGAGTACAGGATATGAAGGAATGTCGCATAATCAAGTCCTGGTTTTCAAGCGCACAGAAGCCCTACACAGGCATTTGCAGCTTGATCTGCAAGCCTTCCTGGCAGCAGCTGCCAGTGTTTGTGCAAGCACCTGAGGGAAGCCAAAAGGCTGATGTGCATCACTGGTGCTCCTGGAGACAGGATCACAGCAGTGTCCGTATGTGATTCCAATGCCGTACATGACCAAGAGCTGATGCCTTGGTCCTCACTCTTGAAGTCTAAATACAGCAAGAAACCTTTTTACTATGTGATCCTCTCTCTTTTTCCTCTCCCCCCTCCCACCCCCTTCATTTTCTTTTGTTTGCGTGTTTGGGTTTTTGTTTGTTTGTTGTTTTTAAGTGGTTTTGTAAGCTGACATCTTAGCCACTTGTCCAGAGAATGATGAGAGCAAACATTCCTGTGTTGCCTGATGGTTGTTGAAGAGGGAAAGAGCAACAAAACCTCTAGGGAAGCTGACATTTATCTTTTAAGCCCAGTTTTCAGCCCAGGGTGAAAAATATCCTGTGGCACTGAGCTCTCACACACAGGCAGGCTGGATAATCTTTGTATGCTACACAAATACCCACATGCATCTTAAAGCCGTAGGAAAGGGTCAAATTCAGAACGCTTAAATATCAGTATTGTGCATGTTCTTTGAATCAGCCCAGCTTCATGACCATGCCCATGATTCTCTGTGCTTAAAGTCCTGAGAACACTGCTGCACAGAAATGGGGAACAGTGCCCATGTGAACTGCCCATTGCAGAACACCACTATCCCTGGGGAAGAAGAAAACCAAAACCCAACTGAGAACACCAACTCAGCTGCTCTTTCTTGCTGAAAATGACTGGTTTTGCTACAAAACCAGTCTTGACATCTGTGCAGGTTGCAGAAAGACAGCCCCTGAAGCCGCATGCCAAGACACGGTTTCCTCACATCCCTTGAATGACACTTTTCCTCAGTTCAAAGATACAAGAGAGATTCACTTGAGCCAGAACACTCCTTGGCCAGCATATTTAGTCTGGGCTGCACATTCAAGGATCCTGAACGTTTTGTCCCTTAAGTAGCAATCTGCTATTAACATGCTGTTTGAGAGAGCCCAAGCCAAGAGGAGAGAGCAAAGCATCCAGAAGTAACGAAAGCCCCTGGATGACTCTAGCAATTTATATTAATTTTACTGTTGTCATCAGCTAGATAAAAGAATGGAAGTGACCAGCTAACAAAGGTGGGTTTCTAAAATTCAGGGAAAGCCACAATCAAAGCCACATTCTGCAGCAGCTCTGGCTCCTTTGAAGATAGGAGATTAGGACTGAGCCTCTTAAAGTTCATAGCTACTAAACTGTTAAGGGTCAGTGAGGAGAGTAGCTCTGTAAGTAATGTGGGCTATTTAACAGACTAAAGCTGTCCAGCTGCCTTTTTTTTTTTTTTTGGCTAAAGGAGTAAGAACAAAAGGGCAACCTCAGAAAGGGAAGAGACCACACACACCTGGTAGATTGGAGTAACTGCCAGGAAGAAGCAAATTCCTTCTTAACTACTACTAGAAGTATCTCTTAGAATTTCAGAAGTGTAAAAAACTAAAGGCTTAATGCAACCCACAAATTTGCCTGTCCTGTATTTCCTACAAACCTTCCGAACTGGCCTGGTAATCAGTATATTTAATCTTCTATTTTGTCTCCTATTTTTGTGTACGGTCCAGATGCATTGCTCATAAGACAAAGGGTTGGGCTACTTGGAGCAACAACAACAAAAAGCTTTTAATTTTTTTTAATGGCTTGCAGATCCCTCAGTGGTAAGAAGGTCCAACCCTGAACAACAACAACAACAACAAATCACATAAAATATGAAATCGTTACTACATTTCCAAGACACTGTAACTAGAAGGGAGATCTTGACATTGACCTTAGATCAAACCTAAATTATTGCAAATTTTTGGCATATTTAAATTCAAGAATTTGCTTCCTTCTGCTGTGACAATATTTCATTACAGTAAAAATTATTTTGTTTAGAGGGCAAGTGGGAAAAATTTTCACTGCTTGAAAATTAAATATTAAACTCTGACTTCAGGAGAAGACCTGACCGTCTTGATAGCACTTTCTGTTGACTGAGACTCAACGAACCTCAGTGTTATCCTGTAGGTTAAATCAATCTTTTCAAGCTGACAATACTTCCATTTACTAACAGCAGACATCGAGTGATCAAAACTGGATATACATATTTTGTTGCATTGAAATGACATTCAAGATATCTTCCTGTTGTGCCTCTAGTAATTTTAACCCAGCTCCTGATTTCTTTTCACAGGGACGATGCAAGAATTGCAGAATTACACTGCAAGGTGCAACCTGCCCCACACAATCACAGAGTATCCCAGGACTGCAACAACAAGCAGAAGTCATTCTGGGTGTTAGTAAGAGTCTCAAACCTGACAAAAAGAAAAAAAAAAAAAAAAAAAAAAAAAAGGCAAAGTTACAGCCCTAGGGAAAACTCCAAGGCGAACTTTTATATTCAGAGATAAAGTTTGCTATTGCCCCACACCAAGCTCTACCATTATTAGACCCTTACTAAACTTTCAAGATCACCCTCACCCTGACTGCTTTCAAAGATTTCTCAAATAACGATTGCCTGTCCTTATATTCTGTAGTAATTAATTACCTTCACTACTAACTGAAGTACAGATATGCCATCTCACTTCTTTATTCTTTTGCATAACCATGAAATTCAGTGACATTAATGCATGAGAAATAAATTAGAAGAAAATGTAACCAAAAGGACACCTAACTGAGCGCAGCAACCCCTCCCCCTTGCTCCTTAACAGAAAGTCTTTGATACAAAGCCATTATCTAACTGTGATGCTGCATGTCAGCAGATTGACACCTTTCTACTTCCCTTAATCTTGAACAATAAACCAAATCTTGAATTTTCTCAGACTCACGTAACCCCAGAGGAAGCAATTCTGGCTGCAAGCAGACAGAGAAACAATCACCTTTAACTCTTGTTTCTAACTGTATAGTAAGTGGAAGCAAAGGAACAAGAGGAAGGAGACTAAACCAGCTCACCTGACAGGAAATGGCGCTGGCTGCTCCCACTGAATCCAGTACTGAAGAGTTACCAGGTGTGCAAAGTTTAAGCAAGCGCCCCCTAGTTCCAGCATTAAGGAATTTGGTAAATAACCCTTCTATCTTTGCCCAAACTACCACCTTTTTGATTGTGTAAGTTCTTACCATCTCCTCCCTCACACCCTGACCTTTCTCCTCTCTGGATTGAAAAAATTCCGTCTTTTTAGTCTCTCTTCATAATCTGTCATTCAATCAGCAGTATCTGAACTTGTTTTCTTTGCCCTTCTCTGGATCTTATCTAGCTCTGCTATATCCTCCTTGAGATGCAGAACTCCACAGCATACTCCAGGTGATGTTTTCTGTAGCAGGAAAATAATACTCCTTCTCTCATTATCCATACCCCTCCCTGTGATGGCCAGTGCTTTGCTGGCTCTGCTGGACCCCACTGCATGCTGAGCAGATGACCTCCAAGAGCTGGAGATGATGATGCTGAGGTCTCTTTCCCACACTGGAACTAGAAGAATTTAGCCTCATTGTCTAGATTATTTCTCCAAAGGTGCATCACATTTCATTTACCTGCCTGGACTTCTCCTGCCCTTTTTTTGGTATACTTGTGTGGTCCTTTCAAGCCTGGCATGGCATTTGTTTGTTGAAAAATGCTTACTATTGCCTGCAAACTTTCACATTTTATTGTTCACTCCCTTGTGTCCCCTTTATTATTAATAAAGACACAGCACCCATTCCTGCTGACTGTGATCCTCTGGTCAGTGAATTTCTTCAATAGCCTTTAAGGTGGCATCTTGTAAAGGCTTTTTAAAATTCAGGTGTTTTGAAAATGACACAGATAGGATTCCTTTCACCCTCCTTCAACCAACACCCTCCTAAATATGCTCCCTTCTCAAAAGGTGACTTTCCCAAGAGGTGTGTGGGCCATCTCCCACCTTCCCAGGATTGGAAGTCAGACCTCCCTGGCTTACCAGTTCTAGTCTGTAGTTCCCGATTCTAAAGACAGATTAAATTAAAGGAAACATTTTAAGTCAAGAGAATTTCCTTATCCACTTAAGAATAAGGCAGTTCAGTCCTCTGTCCAACTAATATAATGCTACCATTAAGGCCTAGCTCAGTGTATATAAAGACCACAAAAACAGTATTTTGTCTGTTTATTCAGTAGGCTTTAGGTTGTCATAGACTGTAAAAAAAAGTGCAATGAAGTAATTTTGGAGACTTGAAAAAAACAATTCAGACAATCCCATGGGTCCTTGGTCTTGCACTCCAAATTCTTCAGTTGTAAGGCCATTTTCTAATTCAGAACAACTTCCTTAGAGGCCATTCTTTCACTCCTTTCTGCAAGAGGGCACAAGCATCCTGCATGTTTAATTGCAAGCATACAATGTTATCTGCTCCTTCTCTCTTATGTAAGTTTGCAGGAATGCTGAAAGACTTTCCGGGCTCTGAGAGGTTAGGGGTTGGAATCAGGTCCCTTGTATATCACTGCATTGACTTTTTGGGACGTGAAGTTATTGCAATTAAGATACTGGCCGGATGTGTGGGCTAAAGAGCCCGACTGATATCACAGGCATTTATTGATAATGCAACTTCTGAGGAAGAAATCTGGGGAATTGTTGTTCTTCATGTTTTTCTCTGCAAGCAAGCAAACCATATGGATTTATCAGAAACACACAATGCTTTATCTAGCTCAAGAGAAAAAAGAATAGTGTTTATTTTACTGTGGAGGAATGTTCTCTTTCAGTTTGGAGAGCCAGTTGCCTGAGCTGGCACTGTGTACCTTTTGGCCTCTAGCAGAAGTATTGCTCTGGTTTAATTCAGTGCTATCTTTAGCCTGATTACTATTTACTGTTTGTGCTGTGATAATATTTCCAAGCTGCAGTAGAGGAGAAGGGCTTCATTGTGTTAGGTGCTGTACAAACACACAACTGAAAGATAACTCTTGCCGTCAAGCATGCAACTGAGCAGCTCCTAAGCTGAGTGCTGGCACACAGGAAGGAAAACATCAGCAGCAGACTGGGCTGAGGGCTTGGGTTTGCTTCCCTTTCCCAACTGTGCAGTCTCAAGCAATTGGCTTTCCCCCATCTCATTTAACTTGTGCACTGCTATACAGAAAGCCCAGCTGAAAGACAATGAAGGGGGATGGGAAGAGCTTCCTATCTCTCACTTTCCTTTGTGGCACCTGGTATTTAAGCAGATCATCTGCATCTGCCTTCTAGACGTCCCAGTGGGCACACAGGAATAAAATGCTGAAAAACCTGAAAGTTAAAGCAGTGCCCTGCCTGACAGTCACTCTGCAAAGCATTAAGAGGTTTCTGTGACGAGAAAAATCCACTCCCAGAAATCTTACCAGAGTCCTAAGAACATTTTTTTTGGCAACAATAGAGTAGCCTCTGCTCCAGCAATGTTTTGGGCCCTTTCTTACTGGTTGAGGGCAGCATCCGAAAGGCCATTAGGAAGGGTAATATTTGGTTTAGTCTCGCCATTTACCTCATCAAAGCCCGAGGTCCCAGTGGTCTTGCAGGATAGAGCTTTTTGCCAGAAGATGTTTGGTTGGGTCAATATCCATCTGTCTGGGCCTGGCAGGAGGGATCCAAGTCTCTCCTCTAAGCAGTTGTTTGCAAGACCACCCTCAAGAAATGGGCTTTGAGTGAGGCCAGAGGGCTGGTAAAAGTGTTACTTTCTTCTGTGCTTTGGAATGAGTCACGGCTCCATAAAGCCATTCTCACTTTCCAGTGCATGAACTTAAATTCCAGGAGTCACAAGTGAACAACCATGCTCAGTGTAGGTTTCATGCAAGCCAGGGCAGGGCAAAGAAGAAGGAAGAAAATAGAAATACTCTTTTCCAGCACTGGGTTAATTTTCCAGATTTTATGTTAGCACCCTCTCTCTCAGCAATATCTCAACTCTGTCAGATTTTGCTATTCCTCAAGTAGACATTTACTGTGTCATTCCCAGCTACACAGCAAGGATGGTGCTGCCAAGGAAATAGGAGTGAAATAACAAATGAAGGAGAGCACAGTTCTGTGGGCTCTCCAAGTGGAGTTTGGACTCTTTCACTAAAATGCAGCAGCACCTTGCACTTCTTGAACTATTTGCCTGTGTTATGCTAAAACCTACTGCTGCAAATATCCTTGAAAATAATGCTGTGGGGGAAAAGAGACTTATGTGACTTGGTACCTCTGATAGCAAAGTAATAAAAAATCTGTAATGTGGCACATAAAGTCCATCTTCACAGGGGCTGCAGGCAGAGCCCCCGTGACCACTACCTGCAAAACTCGAGAAAGACTATATAAAGAGCTTCTTTCTCTCAAAAGAAATATAAATGGCTGTAAAGCTATTTCTATTGTTTAGGGGAATATGTCAAAATGACACAAGTTCTGGAAGACAAGGTGGAAAACCAGCAATTAATGTTTGCCTTTTCACTTACGTTAGTGTCATTTAAGAACCGAATACATACAGTAGACAGGATAATTCTATAATTCCTTTATATAGACCCTAATGAATTGTATTCAAGACTGTGTCTGTGTTTTCTCAGAGCCCACTGATCTCCCAGCTCCTGCATGTTCCTTCAATTCCATGCTGGCTTTGTCTCTGGATTGCAAGCTCTCTTGTCAGAACTGGGTGTAGGATGAAGAGGTCTTTCTTTTGTACTTCTGAAGTGGATAGCATGTTTTTAGCAGTATTCTAATCTTAATATATATAAAAAACAATGAAAATAATTGTCTCCTAATAGGACTTTCATAAGTAGCTTATGGCACACTGCCCTTATTGTAGAAAAGTATGTCCTTGTAGATAAGAAATGTCAATCAAAATGTAACCTTTGTGGAGGACAGTTTAATATGCAAATTAAAAAAGAAATCAGTACATTTCTGGTTTTTGTTGTTTGGGTGGTTTTTTTTACTCACAGACATAAGTGGTAAAGGAAAAGTAATATGCAGGAACTGAACCAGCAAATTGTATCAGCACAGTAAATAACATCACAATGACTATGTTATCTTATCATAGTAGTGCATAGTTCTGTAAGCAAATGTTATTTAAATACAATCAACTATCTTCAATAAAGAACATTTATTGTAGAAAATGTAAAAATAATTTTATTTTCTTTTGTTTTCACAATTGATTTTCAATATAACATCATAGATTTACACAAATCTGAGTTAATGGACACTTGCTCTCACCAGCATATTGCTTGCTGCTTGTATACTGGATGTCACACAGGGCTTTCTAACATATGACAGGGAGCACGGGCTGAATGAGATGGAGACACAGTTACACTCTTCCTCATGCTAGTGTCATGGGTCAGTAACAGAGGGCAAGAGGGAGCTCATGCAGCTGCTCTGGTGACATACTTCACAGCCAGATAGTTTTACAATAATTTGATTTCTGCACCAGCCAGGAAAACACCTTCCTAAGATTGCCACTGTCTTGGGCACTCGGGGAACTTAAACTCTCAATCTATAGGGACACAGGAGATCAGAACTGAAAATTATTTTCACAGCCTTTACACTCTAAAAGAAGTATTTGCTATTAATATAATCTAAAAATACCCTACAACTGAATAGCTTGTGTGGTAACAGTATGACAGTGTAGCTGAAAATGAACCCTATGTTTCTATTGGCCATATACAAAAAAAATGTTTAAAGCAAGGAAAATTTTGCCCTTCCCATCACAATTCCACTTGAAAAAATTACTTCTCTAAACTCCTTCATTTAGCAGAACTTCTGCCTGATATGTGCTGCTGTTCCCCTTTCTGTAAATGCCTGACACAATATAAATCAAACAAATTCAAGATAGCAAAGCCGGGAAAATCATTATAATCGCAAAACCATCAAAAAGGTCAACAAGAAGGAGAACAATAATAGGATTCTGGTAACTGTTTGGGAAGAAACTATTCTTGCTGCAGTGAAACTCACTGTTTTCATAACAACAAATTAAATACCAAGGTAATTCCCTGGAGCCTTCAGCAGTGTGGCTGTGTGGCAGCAGCAGCAGCAGCAGCAGCCGCTGCTCCCGCACAAAACACAGCGCTGTTAGGAAAACCCGCTGGCTGCACAGCTCCGCGGTGTTTGGAGTTACACTGGAGTCCAGCCTACCTTCTCAAAGCACTGCATTGTTACTCTTCCTCCCATTCCTATCCGTTTCCCCATTCTCCTCTCTTCCTGTCCCCTGACAGGCAGACATGTTTTGGAATCCATTCATAATGTGAGGAGCTGAGTGTTGTCAAACTGGTGCAGGTGGCTGGAATGCTGGCTTCAGTAGTTGGAAATGAGGGAGTTACAGCTGCACCTCTTTTTCACGATTTTATTTGCTTATTGGTGCCTTATATGCGCCCTAAGAATGTGTAATTGGCCAAGAGTAAGCGGTTCTCTTATACTAAAAATAGCACAGGAGACAGGTCAGCAAGGTAAGTGCACTGCAAACACCCTTTCTGAAAAAGAGTGGCATTTGTATTTGCTTTGGCTGTTCAGCCTTGGAGAATGAAATATCAAGACTAGCCTTTCTGAGACTCCTGTTATTCATCCACAAAAAGTGATGTTCTCTATATCAAAGTGTTTGAATGATGTTTGCCAAGGAACTGCAGGTATTAAAGCAACTTTCTTTATACTTTGCACTGGGAAACTTAGATTTTCCTGACTAGTGTGCAAAAATGAGTATAATTTATCAATTATGGGGTGAATAGATATGTTTACATTACTATGTCTGTCCTTGTCTGAGCAACAGGCAGTAACATAATTTATAAACAGCAAGAGTGTAACAAAAAGAAAAATCACATTTGCTGAAAAATTCCCACAATTAAATGTCAGATAAAGAACATGCTGCAGCAATGCAACATTGGGTTGCTTGGTCCCTGGCAACTGACAGATTTAAAATAACCCTTCTTATGCAATGAACAGCTATAGAAATTTCGCTGGGTAATAAATACCCATGTAACAACAATAGTTGATTTTATCCTCCAAATCTGTTCACCACATAGCCTGAGGCTTGGTTTGTAAGGTCTAAAATATGTATGTTTGCTGTGTTGTTTCATGGCATTTTCAGGTAAATTCCTGCTACCTTACCTTGTAGACCAGGCCCAGTATCTCCAGTCCTTTCACTGAGGCACCTGGCTGATGTAACTTCATGATTTCATGAGTTTCACAGCACAGAGAGGTGGTAAAGGGGAAGTTGTTCTTCCTCCTTCTCTGGACTCATCAGTTTCTTTCTTCCTCACTTTTCGATACTGTAATCTCAGGCTGACTGCCTTTGTCCTGGAGTCAGGCACTGCTGGGGCTTTCTGACCCACAGTTAACTCTTCTACAAATGAAAATAAGTGGAACTGAGGGGAATTTTATAAAGATTCTTGTCTTCAAAACAAATTGTCACACCAACATCAAAATTAGAAATCAAGAACCCAAAAAGAAGAAACTAGTCTGAAAAAAACTGAACTTAATCTACATTAAATTTTAAACCCAGATAGCTGGTCTGTCTCCTATGTACTCAAGCTCTTCCCACAGATCAGGTAGCTTCTGCATCTAGACCAGAACTTCTGAGTTAAAGAAAATTTAAAATTTTTCTCTGGATTTCCCTAGAGATATCAAGTGATGCATCAAACACATAAATTATTGTTCAGTGAATTTACTGTTAATAAAATTTTCTTCTTAAAAATGGATTTGAAAAGAGGTGGTAAAAAACTAGTATTTAATTTCCTACCAATGCTTTGCCATTGGAGACCACCATTATGGTCCAATCATAATTTTCCGAGACTGCGTATTTTTTTCCTTTCAGTAGTAACAGAAAATGTTGCTGACTTAAATATCTGTCAGATTCAAGAAAGCCTTTTCCGGCTCAATGTGTGTTCTATTTTGTAGCATAGACTCTAAAATCCACTTTAGAATAGTTCCTTTTTTTCTGATGATCCTTTGAGCTACAATTGCAAACACAAATAACTGTGAGGCAAGACTTAGTTTCAAAAAGGAGAGCTGTGAATGGCTGAATATCAAGTTCTCTGGACATTTGCATGCTTCAAATAGCATACACTGGATTTTTTTCACTTGGCATAAAATTGTAGGGTGGAAAAGGCTGATGAGAATATCACAGAGATATGGAATGCATTCACTGAAGAATCTGAAAAAACTACTGGGAACCCTTAGTTTCATTTTGATTGTCTAGAACGCAATATAATGAAAGCAGCATTTCTGTTCATGAAGCAACTTCTGCCCTTACTTTTGCTAAATTCCTACCAGGAGTAAGTTTTGTTGGAATGATGAGGAAATAAACAATGAACCAGATATGCAAACAGTAGGTATTATGTGATGTCAACTAATGTGGATGAAAACAATCCCCAGACCATTACCTTTACATAAATTAGATGTTAACCTTTAGGTGCAAGGCATCTTAATTTTTCCTAAGTTCTAACACATACATTTGCAGAGGTCTGCTTGCCAGGGGCCAGATCAGCATAGTTACAAAAGAATAGTTTTATTTAAAAGGAAAAACAAGTTTGTTCTCTCCAGGAAAACATCCTCCTCCACTTCCAGGGATTTTCAACACATTAAGGAGACCATAATCACCAGAACTCTGTTAAAAACATTTGTCTGAAGTAACCAAACAGTAGGATGCACAACAGGACAGAGAGAAGCTTCTATCCCAGGCTGATCCAGATAGGGGTGGCAGAGGACAGAAAACCAAATCTGTTCTTGGTTTTGTTATTGATAAAGTTCTTTGAAACTCACTTCACCACAATTGTCAAATGAAATCTGTAGAGAAAACCCAGTGTGAAAATGGAGGGTTGGAATTCTAGCCCTGACGAATGCAACCACAAGATCACAACAGGCTTTTCTTTTGTTCCTTTGTCTTTGCATATTACATAGGACATTGTTAATTCATCTTTCAAATGTCCCTCGACTTTACAGAAAACCTTTGCACCTGATATTAGTTTTGCTTTGTGGAAGTGAAGTGCTAAACTTAGAATCACCATTTAATCATATGTTTTCTGTGCATTCCACCTGAGCACTGTTGAGGCAAGCTTTCCTCCTAATTACAGACGTGAGCTGAAGAACCAGTGATTAAAATAAGATCAGCTTTTCCTTAAATACTGCTGTACTTCAGGAGAGTGATCAAAGTCAGTAGTTGCTTTCAGAGATATGCTAATTTACAGCACACAAACTTCTTAAATGAAGAGTGACCCTCTTTTTCTTGCTTAGATTTAGAAAAAAGGAAAAACACAAACCAAACAGTTCAGCTTATCGAGCAATCCTTCTATTAAAAAAACTTGCGTCTTCCTTTCAGGTTAGCAGAGGACTCAGACTGAATAAGGCTAAAGCATTTGCCAAAAAGCCTCAGGGAAGATAGTGTGCTGTCCATAGTTTTGTTGTCACAATAACACCCATCGATTTTTTCTTATTTTTTCTTTTAAATTTGCTTTTCAGAAAGGAGAAGGAGATTTTTGTGGCATTCTCAGTTAGTGCTTGCAAAGCACTTTTAGATCCAAATAATGTGTGACATACATGTATACATGGTGCATGTGCACAGGTACATATAAAGTGTTTACACATAATTATTTTTGTTTCCTCCCAGTTCCTGGTGGCCTTTGAAGCGTAATTACAGCATCTGAAACTGAAACCAAACGCAGAATAATTTGTTAGATTTATGACGAGTTCTGGTAACTTTCTGATAAGAGTTATGTATTCTTTAGGAGAAGCCTAAATGAAGCACACAGTCCAATTGCTCCTCTGGGCACATGAACAAGATGATGCCTGGGAAGGATAGGAGTGCACAGCCTGTCCTGCCCTGGGCTCTGCTCTGTGTGAATGCTGGAACTGGATCAAAAAAAGCTCCCTCTAAGTCTAACACACTTGTGGTAACAGTGGGAAATGGCCACTCGTGAGATATCTTGTTCTTTATCTGGGAACAGGTATATATATATCACTGTATCCCTGTACAGGCATATCTCTGTATCTTCAGGATCAGTCACAATAACCTGCAGTGGAGCTTTGCTGTGTGCCAACATGAGCATATTTTCATGGTAACTGCAAGAGAGGGCAGCAAAGCCTTCTTCCAGAGTAGAAGGAAGCTGCTGACAGAAAAGCAGCTCATTAAAATATCTGTTAAGCTGTGAGGTATTTAGGCTTCTGATTAAATGTAAAAATATTTAGGGCATATCTGCTCTGTAGACCACAGAAGCAGACTGTCACCGGTTGTTTTCCTTTGGTAATAAGTGATCCTATTGATGACTATTTGGAGATATCCCGTCATTTAACATCAGAGTGCCCAGCAATTGTGTTCAGAACTGAAACAGACTGTTTAAGCTATCCAAAACAAATGGTAGGATGGGCTTGAACCATTTCTTGTGGCCAGGACACTCTGAACTCACTTTGACTCAGTACTGGTGTTGAAATCACTACAGGATTATCCCTGGAGGTGGGTAATCCTTTAAAGGTTCAGAGTTTTGGTTTAGATAAAAATCTAAACATTTGGATGTTTATCTGAAACCTTATCTCAGTCATCTAAACTCCTGGAGGCTGAACACCCATCAGTTGCACATCTACAAGTAAAAAAGTAGTAGGGTCTCTTGTTTCTACAGACTTATAGCCTGATCCTGACATCTCTGAATAAACAAAACCTCACATTGATATCAACTTGTCTTTGAGCTGGGGTATTGGGATTGGGAAGTTCCCTTCAGCTAAAAGTGACCACAAACATTATCTGATGGTGGTGGAAGAGGAAGTTTTGGTTACAAAACATAGGAATTTTTTTTTCTTGTGAAAGTCACTCATAGCAATTTTTTTTTTTTT
>VXBU01002456.1:361478-406573 GCA_013400315.1 Bombycilla garrulus
CTTATGTGTATTAAAATGTGTGAGAGTATAATATTTTTTGAGAGGAGGAGGGTAAGGGGAGAGTTTGAGTAATTACTCCTACCCTTTGCTGACATTCCCATGCTATTCTGTTGTGGGATGCATCCCAGGCTGTATTAGAGGTATATGTGTGAAGGAACTGGGCACATCCTGGATATTTAGTATGCCCAGACCTGTTTCACAGAGTTAGGACCATTGCTTTCTCCTCAAGGCTTGCTGAAACCAGAAGTGCTGCTAGCTCCCAGTTCCCACACCTACATGGAAAGAAAAGCTGCCACAAAGGAAGAAATGGAGAAAGGAGAAAGGAAATTCATCAGGTGAGACAGTGACTGGAAACATGGTAGATCCAGGTTCAGCTTTTTACTCCACCACGACTTCTATCCTTCACCTTAGAGGTCTCCTTTTGTCTGTGTTTTCCCTGTTGACTGTAGAGGCTAGCATTTCTACCTTAAGGGGTATTTCAAAGATAAGCACTAAAAAAAAACCCACAAAATCTCTCAGTTTAACACAGTCACAGGAGCTACAGATACTCAGGGAACAGACAAGAAACTGGACTGCACTACTTTTTGGCAAACACATATAGACACTTTGTCAAGGTCTGGCCCACTTGTCTATGCTGCTGTTCTTAAGCTGATCCTTTTCCATGCCCCTAACACATTAGTATAATAGAGAATTAACATTGTTTTCCAGTATTTTAGAGGCTGGGAAGAGAATTCAATCACTTCCCCTTCCCTTTTCCTACTGATATGCCAGTTACAATCCCAAGTTCAAAGGGCAATTCTGCTCATTCCTGTACTTTTGGGACCGTGTGTACAGCTGCCACATCTCTCTTGTAACAACATTCTCACTTTGGGAATAAAAAAATGCGCTTATTTGTTTGTTTTGGGACTACCAGTAGGGTCACAAGCTTAATGGTCATTAATTAGAAAGATGTTAGTATGACTCTTTGATACAGCAATTTCAAGTTGATATCTGGAGACAAAGTGCTATTCAGAGTTTCACAGAATAATTATTTTCTCCTGTCCATGGCACAGTTGCCTCTTTTTGACAGTGAAAAAAGCTTGTATCAAAAGGAAGGGAATTATTTACTTTGTATTATTACATTCTGTGGCTCAGAAGAATCATAATTCCACTTATGCTGAAGGAAACTATTTTCATTCTCCTGGCATTTTTCAAGCATCACTGTGCTTTGATAACTTATTCTCGGTCAAGCTTTCCTATTTAAGCAATACTCTAGTTTTCCCTGGTAAACTACCTTTTATATGTACATATGTATAGGTATGTATGTTGTTTCTCATCAATGTTTTATGCTTCAAATAAAAATGCTAATTTAGTTCATGGAGAAAGACACCACCTCCTTTTTTTTTCTGGGTAGCTCTGCTGTCACCAAGATGATTTCAAGTAGGTCAATAAAATGTTTTATCTTATGGAAGGCATTTCTTTCTCTGTTCTGTTGCATGTGAACATTGCTCTGAAAATCCTACCCCTTGCAGAGGCTGCCCAGGAATCTTTCTTTCAGAGTTGCAGAGGAAAGTTTTTTGCAGAGGTTGGAGAGGGGAAAAGAATGACATAAGAGAAAATGCATTTCAGTGACTCATGAATCCAAAGCAATCTGCCCACCTGCTCCTCAGCGTGCCCTGGGTTCTCCCAGCAGTGTTGGTGTGCGTTGCGGGAGTGGGAGAGGGACGGGGAGCGTGCACCACCCCTCAGAGGCACGAATTCCTCAACTGCAAACACATCTGGGCTCCCTCTCTCACTTCATTCCCTCGCCCACATCGCTCTGGGGGAAATTCTTGCAGGATGCTTCCTGTTTTTTACTTAATCCTCTCTCATCTTTCAAATTCTATTAAGCTGGGCACTATAAAAGCTTCCAATGATTTATTAATTGAGAATTTTTTCATGGAACTACTCAATACTGGCAGCAAGTGTTCTCCAGCCTTGTCAACACATGATTTTTTTTTTTTGGCTGAGGTTTTTCAGCACAGTGGTAAGAGGTGCTGGGTCTCGCCCGCCTTATGCATCACCACAGAAGTGCTGACTCAGTTCCAGGCAGGTTTTAGCCTCCCAAACCTGTAAAACTCAGTTGCACTTGTCTCAGTGAAGGTGTCATTTGAAGCTTACAGTCACCTGCCACACAGCAAGGAGCGTGTACCTTGTTACTCTGTCCGGATCTGAGGCCCCCAGACAAGAAGGACATGGATCTGCTGGAACAAGCCCACAGAAGGGCCACAAAGATACTGAGAGAGCTGGAGCATCTCTACTATGAAGACAGACTGAGAGCACTAGAGTTGTTCAAGACGTCCAGTTTAGACGAGGCATTCAAGAGAAATTCTTTACTTGGAATTCTTTACTTGGATGGTGATGCACTGGAACAGGTTGCCCAGAGAAGCTGCGGATGCCCCATCCCTGGAAGTGGTCAAGGCCAGGTGGGATAGAGCTCTGAGCAACCTGATCTAGTGGAAGATGTCCCTGCCCATGGCAGGGGGGGAGTTGGAATCTGTGAGGTCCCTTCCAGCCCAAATCATTCTATCATTCTACAGGTAAAAACTGGTTACTCTAGAAGAACAAGTCACTAGTAGACAGGTATTGCTCTGAAATTGTTCACTGAGCCCAGAGGTGAGGATTTATGTTCATTTAATGTTTATCTTGTTTTTTTGCAGGAGATATCTAGAGATATAGATGTGAAAATCTATATAAACCCATATGTTCCCAGAAGCCTTTAAGGGTACATATCGCTGTGCTTTGATTTGCTATGGCAAATTGCACATACATCTCTCACATTCCATATACAAGCAATAAAAATGAAAACTGGAAATGCCAAACATTTGCAGTGGCTGCCTTCCACAAACAACACTACCAACTCAGACACTTCCTAGAGATTATTTAAAGATGACATATTTTCCAGTTAACTCAAAAAGAAAGCAACAGCAATTAAATGTCCTGGCAATAGATATTTCCCTGATAAGATGAGGTCAGAATTTCTCAGCTATGTGCCACACCAACAAACAGCTTTCTGAGCTGTAATCTGGCTGATAGAAATTCAGATGACCCAGGTATTAAGCAGAGTATTGGCCATCATTTCACAAGTGGTCAAAGATGTACTGCACTCCTAACTTTAGTAGCAAATGTGCTTGTGACATCATTGTTACATTTAAATGGAGCTTGTTTCTATGGTCCATGAGGGAGCAAAAACATTTTATCCCATGGTGGTAAATGAAGAGTAGGTAAAAGATGCATTCCCATGTAGGAAACACATCAAACAGAAGACACTGCAGAGGGAACTGCAAGTACAGGGGGCAAGTGGACAGAACAGAGTGTCAGGGCCAGTAACAGGGAGCTGCCAGTCCAGGCATAGATATATGTACACACACAGCCCATCTAAATACAGACAGGTTTTCTACCTTGTGCAAGTCATGGACAGGAATCCCAGCTCAGTGGATGTTATTCAAAGTATTCCACCACCCCCTGAAAAAAACAGTAGGTTTTTTCTGCTGTGTCAAGACAGGCAAACTGGTTCAAAGCACTTAAGCCAGCAAACACGTCTGCAATGCAGCCCAGCCTAAAGGCAGCAGCAGACTAATAATTTAATAACGCTGCCCCATCAGGCTTAATTTCAACTCTTAAAATATCTTGCATGATTGGACCTTTGGGTGAGACACATGCATTACAGAAGTACATTATTTCATAAATAGTAAATTCTTTGGGGCAGGAACCCCGAGTTCCTACAGGTCTCTATTTGCAGAGGCCTCGTTCAAGGATCCCTCCGCTATTACAGCCTCAGAAGGCACAGTGGTCAAAGTGCATTTCAGTTGTTTAAAATGCCTTGGTTTTTACTGCTAAAGATGTAATCTTGCATTTCTTTTACTGACATGGTATCATACACATACAGCAAATGGTACCAGCCAGTGAGCAAGCCCTGACTCAGAAGTGTATATTTCAGCCGACAGTAACGGGCTGTCAGAAACGGATTAGTCCTCAGACTAGGTGAAAAGAAGGGATTAAATGAAATCCACTGATAGTATTCCAGGCTCTGAGAATGGTAATGTGGAACAAAATGTTGTATACTAACCTAAGAAACTAGATGGAAAATGTAAGAAAGTGACAAGACACAGCAGCCTGAAGGAAAACTGTCAAGAACTGTGCTTGCTGACAGAGAGAGTTGTGGAACAAAATACTTGGTGTACTGTAGAAGTGTGGCTATAATATCTTAAACTCTAATTTTTATCACCCAAAATTTGTACATATAAACTGAGCACCTTGTTCTAACTCTGCAGATAGCCTGAAACCCCCTGAAAGGTGTGAATCTCCTTATAGAGACAACATCTTCTGAACCCTCCAAAGACATGTAAGTGATCAAGTCTATGAATTTGCTGGTGACAGCATTGGTAGAACAATGCAGCTGCTGCATTTGTCCCAAAAACCCAAACTATAGCACTGCCCTCAGCTGTTCCCTTCACCGCTCTTGGAAAAATCTTCATCTCTCAGCCGAGGCTGTTTACAAGGCAACCTCTGAGATGCCAGTTGCAGAGATGGAGGTGCTGCTGCGTTTTGCCACACAAGGGAAGAGGACCTTCTTCTTGACTGACCTTCCTGTCAAAGCAATGAGCAGACAGGCTACTCGGATTGCAACTTTTCCTGCAGCCAGTCAGATAAAAATTCCCCTCCTTGATTAGGTGACATTTTGTCAAAAAAGCAAGAGATCACAAGCTGGAGGAGCCCTTAGGTGAGGCACAGGCAGTTACTCAGAGCCACTCTTGGCTAGGTAACCCTATGTGGTGTTGCTACCAGCTGTCAACCATGATCATGAGCTCTTTGTCTCAGAGCTGTCTTGCCAGTTCAAAAGAGAGGTCTCCTGCAGCTCTCATTCCTAGATAGATCCATCCTGCTGTCTGCATGAGTCCCAGAAGACTCAGGGCTCAGTTCACTGTGAATTAGAAGGGCAAGAGACCTGATTTTCTTTTGGATTCCTTACCACCAGCTATAAAAAACAAACTGCCATTCACTCTTATCTGCCAAGCTCTGTATATGTGAATTTTGCTTCCTGTTATTGCAGCAACAGCAGGGATGGAGAAATGCTCTTGATTTCCTTTTTGAGAAGAATTTTCTTTTCTAAACAATTGGTATTAGCCAGAACAAAACAACTAAGAAACAGCATGCTCATTTCACAGATTTCCAGTAATGTTAGAGCTCTGTACATTGTTTCAGCTCTCACTGAGATGAAGCTTGATTACGTTAATGTTAGCCAGCCATTTAATTTGTTTAACTCGGGGACACTTTCACTACAGGTTTCCTGAGAAACTGGCTCTGCTTGCAATAGCAAGGGTGGACAAAGCATGACAATAGGGTTTTTGCCTGACATCTAGGAAAATACCTGTGTATGTTCATAATGTGCCTGTTCACGTGCATTTTCATGCACACGTGTGGCTGTATTCTCCAGCAGAGACTTAGGTGTGTCCTGCACGGGTGGCATCTGACCAGTCAGCACCACCCTGATGGAGGAGCATAGGTTACAAGAATAACTAAGGTCTGCAAATATAACAGTCAAACAAAAGAGACCCTTCAGAAAAGGGCCACTCAAGGATAAAGCTGCTGGGTGAACTTCCCAGAGAAGGCACCTAGCAGTACAACAAAAGTTTCATTTGAAGTCTGATGCAAAGTGGCCACAAACCAAGAAGCATGCAGGTAGGTCCCAACAACTCCAGCAAGTTTCCCAGTGTGCCCATGCTCTGAGCAAACCGATAGTACAATCAGGGCCACCTGCTTGCTCACTTGTCCCTGTGGTCAGGACCTGGCTTACCCAGGAGACCACGTAACCATACAGCCCATACAACATCTCATGAGGTACACGTGGAATATTGGTCAGAAAACATAGGTCTGACTGAGAGAACCACACTAATTCAAAGGTTCTCTAAATCAGTACTTGTGAAGAAGGTCCCAATCCTGTCTTAGATGAATCCATCAGTGCATGGCACTGGGTGACAGTGGGCTACCGGGTGAATGCAATGCACTTGCTGAGACACAAAAGTTTGAGGGCTTTCCATTGTGTCGTGAGTTTATTTGTGACAAACGAGATGAGCAGAGCCAGTAAAGAAAACCCTTCTTTGGACTGTAGACACACTTTGGACAAGCTCACTCTTATGTGTCTCCCAAGACCTTGGGAGGTAGGAGTACAAAATCTATGTCTTTCCTATGGTATCCTTATTGCAACTCAGCTTCCTGGTGCACATGCTGTTACAGGAGTGGAGGATGGAGAAGTAGAGATTGGACAGACAGGACCATTGACATTATTCCCAAAAGACCAGATCCAGCCCTCTTGTTCACTAAAGCAAGCTGCACCAGGGAACACGAGTCGCTTTCTGCAGCTACAGGTCAACAAGGGACACCGGCTCTAGAGCCAGGCTGCCCAGCAACAGCCCAGTCTTTACAGCAGGATGATGAATTATTTGAGACTTAAGTACATTGTGATGAGGTGGCATAACCATTATCTATTCTACAATGAAACAGCTTGCACTTCTCATGGAGAGTTCATCAGAACTGTAACTTTTCGGTTTAAATCTTATCATACTCTATGAGCAGCTGGTTTATGTTTTGCATTGTCCATTTCAAGGAATTATTCTCCTCCGTTTGTTTCTTAAAAATTAATATCTTGCATCTTGCCTTACTTTGATGGTTTGTTTTACGTTTCAGGAATGCAAAACAATTGCACAATAAATCACTGGAGGAATGTACATGGGGGTTATTTGTCATGGTTATAAATAAATGAACTTTAGCAATAGTTGATAAACAGAAGATTATGGACAATTCGGGCAGGCTCTCAAAAAGATCAGAGCATGACTTTAGCCTTTTAATAACAAGCTTTATTTTATTGTCCCATAACCCACTAGAAACATGGCATTCAGGATGGCCAGCTGCCTCTCCAAGCTGGCAGCTGATTGCCAGGAGTGGGCTATAAAGCTCTATTTATTCTTCTAAAGAGTGCCTGTGCCACAGAGCTCTGCCAGGAGCAGACACCCAGCACCTGTGGAGACTTGACTGTGAAAATTGTGAAGAAAGTTCATCCCATAGATGTTTAAGATTAAGGAACATAGCTTTAACTATCAAGATTAAATGACAACCAAATTTGGACTTAATGCCCCTTGGAATCAAGCATGAACTCAGTTCATTACAGAAGAGATGTCCAAACTGGAAATCATAATGTTCTCAAACACCTTAGAAACCTTCACAGGGTAAAATCTTTTCTCATTTGGCAGTACTGAAAATAAATGTCCTGCTGAATAGAAATAAGATTACCTATTTATTTCCTGAACCAAAGACAGAGAGAGTATATCCAGCCTCAAACTTGCCAATGAAAGTATTGGATGCCCCAATTTTTATGGACCCTGAAAAAGCCACTGCAGTTCATGTATCTTTGTAGGAACTGGCCACTTGTGTGGCAATCTTAGTGCCCCCAAAATCCTAGGCAGATTTATGGTCTCTGTTAACCATAATCTCCTACTGGATTACTGCTACCCTCACTTAGAGAAGTTTAGTTGAATCTTGCTTAAACCTCTGAAAGTCTAGATTTGGTCCAGCTCAGTGAGGAAAGAAGAGAGCAAAAGGATAAACTGGGTTTTTACTAGGAAAGCTTATTCCTTAAAAATGTATTTCTGACAACATCTGTGTCTCTCTGAATACAGGGCCAAAGCTCAAGAATACAGCAATTAATCTGATTTCAAACCCCAATTTGAATATATACACATGTATTTTTGAAATGCAAGGATGGAAGGAGCAGTAATTGTAACAGATGTGCCAATCTTTCAGAAACATATTTCAAAAGGGTAATTACCAGTAGTTAAGAAGTAACCACCTTTATGATAATGGGATGCAATTAATTCAGACAGTTCCCTATCCATCAAGGTAAAGTGCAACAGAAAGCAAAGGGTGGGAGAAAAAGGCACTTAGGTATGCATGGCTCTGTGTCGGTGGGTTTGCAATTGCAGTCAGACCTAGCTATTCAGACACCGATATCCGAATTGCTGCTATCTGCCAAAAATGCTTGTGTGCAGTACACAGCTCTTATTGTCTATTGTTGTTATCTCTCCAGACATCTATCTCGGGAATAGCTGAAGTGTCCTTTGCTTTTCTGTCTGAGGGTGTGGTGAGATGGCAAGGCTGGGCCGATACCGAGGCTGGCAGACGCCACGGGACTGGAGTGGGGACACACCCCAGCCCACCTCCCCTCCCTGCTACCTCCTGTTGGCACTGGTGTGCAGCTGACAGGCCAATAAACCAATTCAAGCTGGTAAACCAGCAGGAAACAAACCCCAGGAGCAGGGGAAACAACCCACGGCCAGTCTCGCGGGCTGAGTGAGTCCGTGCAGAGACACACGTGCCAAAGCTGGAGCAGAGGAGTGAAATAGCCTTGCTGGGAGGGAGAGAGACAGGGACACAGCCCCTGCACTGATGTTGCATGATGTTTGCTTTGCCCTGCTGTCTGACCTCACCCTCAGCTTCTAGGAACAGTGACGACAGTGTGTGTCAGGTGTGTCAGGAATGACAATGAATTCTTCCAGCCTTTGGTAGACCAGCATGTATGGATGTCAGTGTGCTGGAATACAGGGGGTGTACTGTCCTTGGGGAAAGCATCAGCCCTGGAGCTGGAGATCACATATAAGCAAAGACAAATTATGTAAGGAAATATGTCAGAAGACAGGACTACTATAGCTATGCAATCAACCAAATCCAGACTCAGCATCAGCTTCTTGCCTTATTCTTTCTTATCCATGTCTCAGCACCTTGGGGCAAAGAGAGCTGATGGGAAGTTTAACAGAAGCAGGCATAGAAGGGGGAAAACTCTGTGAAAAATGGCAAAAGTGCTTAGAGCTTGGTAGGCAGAAATCAGTGCCAGAAAGAATGGATACTTGTGTACAATCAGAGAGGTTAATTTTCTGAATGTGAAGGACATTCGGAGACAAATACGCTCCTGAAACTGGAGCCACAGTCACTCCTAAAGACCAGCTGATAGCACCAGCAGCAAGGCACTACTCCCACCGCAACCCCTGTGTGTTTGAGGAGACCTCCAAACCGAGGCCTGTGTGCCTGTTCCCCTCAGAAGCTCAGCACGCACACTGGCCTCGGAGAAAGAGTCGCACTTTCTGGGGGAGAGCTTAGACCAGGCCAGGGTACAGCAGGCACACAGTCTTTGGAGAGCTGGCCCAGATCCAGGTTTGCTGAGTCCTTGGTACCAGGGAGTGTGGGGTATGCAGGGGGGACCCCCATGCAGATTCCTGCCCATGCACATCCCTTGCACAAGCCCAGATGTCCACCAGATCCCTGGTGAAAGCTGCCGAGGAGCACTCCCATGCTTGTACAAACAGGAAAATATGACAACTATCTGCCCAGAGGGGTTTCTGGTTCCATGACAACATACCAAACATTAAATGCTCCCACCTTTCTCAGGGGGAATTTTCAAGGCAGAAGGCAGGTCGGTGGGGAGGAGAGCACCTAGGTGCTACAGAAGCAACAGAGGCAGGTGTAGATCGTACTACTGCAGAACACCTGGCAATTGTCAAAACTGCAGAAACTATTCAATTGGTGTTGATACTTCATTACAGAGCATATTTTCCTTTATGATTATTAAATCTTTAATCCTTTACTGGCACTTTTTTTTTCTCCCCTCACGTAAACAGCTTTTGGTTTCCTGGAACAGAGTGAGGCTCCTTTACACAGTCAGCCACAGCCCAGACGAGCCACGGAGAGGAGAGTAAGCACTGAGGCATCCTCTTTGCTTTGTTGTTCTCCTTTCAACTTGATAGACCTTGAGTTTTCATTACTAGGAGGCTCCAACAGCCTCTGTGGACAGAAAGGGAAGAGCCCAGGAGGCAGGGGGAATTCTCTGGGTGGGGTATGGGCTACAGACGCCTTCACTCTCCAAGCCATCATTAGAGACACGTCACGGTGGGTAACCAGAGCCTTCCCTGGAGAAGCATTGCTCGGTGCAAACCCAGCCTCTTCCTCACACTGTCCTTCAGCCAGACTGCACAGGGCTGTCGGGCCCTGTGCATTTTCATGCTCTCCTCCACAAATTCATCAGCCTTGGAACATGCTCTCTCATTGTCAGGGCCTGACTTGGACCCATGGGACAACTTGAATGATGAGGAACTAACCCTGTACATGCAGCACCACTGAGGGGGTTCTTCTGCTGAGGTTTGGTCATTGCTCCCCATCACCTCATATCCAGCTTCCCCAGCCTGCAGTGCCTTCCCAGATAGCTCAGGCACCCGGAACAATTCATGTGCTGCAATTTCAGGGTGTGCATTCTGTTACTGTACATATTGTTGTAGCACACAATGGCATTCAGTTGTACATACCTTAAGAGTATCCCTAAAAGCAGAGGTGAGGGCTCACCCACTCCTGGATCCAGCCATGAAGGGGTACCTGCATACGACCATCCATACCCAGGGCAGGGTCCTCTGTTTTCCTGTAGTATCATTACCCATTTAGAGCTGTTCAGGTATGAATAATAGAAAGAACAGGAGAAAGGCAAATAGTTTGTACAAGAGGGAACAGTAAGGGTTTTCTGTGGCAGACTTGTATTATTGGATAAGAACAGAGCAACCATTTCTAGTGGAAACTGTGACAGACTGTCTGGGTGCATACAAGGTACCTGCTTTGTATCATGCTGGAAACACAGTGGAGCTTCAAAATGGGACTAAATTGTGTTGCTGTCCTACTGCTATGGGTTTTAAAAACACCAGTTAAACCCCATACATAACATTCTTACTCATGTGCTCTGCCTTTAAATGGTCTGTTGGACTCTCCACAGCTCTCTGTGGCTGAAGATGCCAGAAACCAACCAGCTCATCAGTGCAGGTTTCTAGCCTCCTACGTTTGTGTATATCCAGTAAACACAGCTATTTGGCTCTGGCCAAGCCCTTGTGGTTTCTCCATGGAGACTTTGTTGCCTAAAGAGCAAAAGACTTGAAATATGTGACTAATTATGATATTTTACCCTGTTTGCATGTGCGGGACTAGAAATGCTTTGCTGAACAGACAGGGATCCTCTTTCCTATTCATGCAAAACACAAAGCATGATGGGGAACTGAGGCAACTCATAGGAGCTCTGCTCCAGGAAGGACAACAGCCACAGCCCATCAGTGGAGCAGTCTAACAAATATTGGCAAGCAAAACGTACACAGCTTTAATCTAGGAGAGACTCTTGGGTTTGTTCCTGACTGGAAGGCTCACCAGATAAGTTCAGACACTCCTGTTTGTTAGCTACTTCATCACTGTGTAAAGATCAGTTTTCCTCTGCTCTGTCACACTTTGCATGATGTTGTTGCTGTTTTCTGGCCACGCAACTCAGTCATCTCAGCTATTGGATTTACAAAGCAAATGCTTGCAGAATTCAGACTCAAAGTGTATACCCTGCAAACTTACCAGACAGCAAAAGTTTTGAAAGCAAGCTTGAAAGAAATACAAGTTGGCTAGAACAGCCTGTTTAAAGTCCAAATTCAAATGAGTACTCATAGAAAATATGTTGTAGTATACACCCAGGTTTTATGACACAACAATAATAATTGTAATACCACCTAACTTTCATCTGTAGATCTCGAAGGCAGTCCACAAGATATTAAGCATCCTTAGAGCAGCTACTTTGAATAGGCACCTTTTCAGCTGCTGACAATATTTAAATTGCTGAAACACATTAAATGATATTATTAACTAATCACCTGCCAAGACTTTTTACGTCAAGTTGCTACCTGGAGCAAAGTATTATGCTTAATTTTGGAACAACTGACACCTATGGTTTATCAGGGCAACTGTAAGCATAAACAATAAACCTAACTGCACAAAGGTTCATTTGCATGGCCTAATTTAGTTGTTGCCAACTGTATACAGCCTTGTTATAGCCACGCAGATGCTATTCTGCTGAAATCAGTTGATATCTAAGGGAACACAAGTGACTTGGGAAAAACAAAGCCTTAGCTTTCCAGAGATGAGACAAGGCATGTCAGAGTGGATCAGTCCAGGAATCACAAGTATAAATCAACAAGAAGTGAACACCTCCAACCTGGCAGAGCAATCAGGGCTTAAGTGGATCTGCCTGACTGAGGGAGGGGAGAGACTTAGGCCTACTTATGAGATGTTATTTTTCTTCTTCCAAACTGCTGTTAAATATTGTTATTGTGCAATATCAGGCTCTACTAAGTGGTAGATAGTGCATTAGATAGGCACAGTGGGTGGTAGATGTGTATTAAGATACTGCATGAAGCAATAACGTTTCCTAAACTTTCTCTGTCTTCAACCCAGCACACAATGCAAAAAGCATGAAAACTACCCACAGGTTAGTGGTGGGTAGATCTGAAGGGCCCATATTGCACTTGAAGATATTTTGACTGTGTTACAAATAGCTAGTCTCACAGGCTGCAACGATCCTATGAAGTTACACAATCTTTGTGGAGCTATTTTTCATTAAAATTTGGGGTCAGTGTTGTTTGGACAATGCTCTCATACACATGGTGCAATTCTTGGAGTTGTCCACTGCAGGGCCAGGAGATGGAATCAATGAGCCTGGTTCCTTTCCATCCCAGGATATTCTGTGACACTATTTTCAAAGTGTTAATTGAACTTCAAAACAAAAATTGAGTGTTTTGCCCTCACAGTGAGGCTCAAAGCCTGAAAATGCAACCAAAGGGTGTTTAAACGGCTGAGATACTAAGAGACAAATAACATTTCAAGCTTCACTAAAGAAACAAAATATCATTTGCAATGCTTAGTATTTTCCATGCAACATACCTACACTTTATTCATCATAATTTGGAACATGAGAGAAGAGAGATTTTTGGATTGTCTGAGAACCAGGGGAATGCCCTGCTGAGGTTCCAAGTATGATGATGGGTTAGTCAAGACTCACTTTTTTTGTGGGCAGCAGGTAACACCTCAAGTATTGAACCTGGAGAAGGGAAAATAGGTATTCACTACAAGTAAAGGAAAAGACCCTGAGAAATGGAGCCTCTAGACTGTCTCTCTACACAAAATACACTTGCAGTCAAAATCCTATGTGAAGTCAAGTTGATTTATCAGTTTTTAATTCATTTTGAGATTACTTTAGGTGCCCCAAAAGGATAATATAGGTTTTGCCTTATGAGTGATAAAAGAAACAGACCTTGCAATACAATATAGTTCTCTCCCTCTTTCTCTGTGAAGCCTTTCCCTAAATTATTCGCAAAAACAGGCAAAAAAGACTTTCCTACTCATGTAGCTCATGTTTTGCCAAAGCTTGCAAAAAGGCAGCAGTACCATCTTCCCATGAGCCCATTGCAATGGAATTAGGAATTACTGTACTTTGTCTCATACCTCAGCCAGAGGTGGGGCCTTTGTGTCAGTGCCAGGACAAGTCAAGCAACAATTGTCAGGTAACCTCAGACTGCAATTAAAATGAGCTCTGAAATAAAGGATTTCTGAACAGAAGGTTGTAAAAGAGAGACGGGCGGAGAAGAAATGTCTGAAGTTCAACAAAGGCAAAAGTCAGGCTCCTACACCTGGGGAGGAATAAAGCTGGGTACCAGTGCAGGCTGGGGACTGACCTGCTGGACAGCAGTCCTTCAGAGAAGGACCTAAAAACTAAAATCATGGCGAGATTTTTTGCTTGAGCAGGGAGGTTGGACCAGATGACCCCTCTGAGGTCCCTTCCAACCTGATCCATCCTGTGATTCTGTGAAAAGTTAAACTGATGGTAGGTACTAGCAACTGTATTTTAACAAGAGAAACAAAATCTCACCATGATACTCAGTATGACAATGGGATTCTAGAAGACAAATTTCAGGTTAGCTCTGTGCTGAAATACTGGAGGGATTCATTATTTTTAAGTCATATTGGAATGAAATAATTTCACCTTGCAATATACTTTAGTCAAACACATAAGTGATAGAGATGAGAAAGAAAAAAAATTCCTAATGTTTATTTGAATGAACCAGAGGAAATGCCTATAGAAAGTAGGAAAGGATGCAGTTTTAGTTCTATATAGTCTCTGTATCTTAGGGTTCTCTCACAGTCTTCACAGCACACAGAAATTACAACTTTGCTCAGGCAAAACCTGCATTTTCAGCTTAGCAAGAGCCAAGTAACTGTATCAGTTCTCTGTAAATCAGAGCTGACTGTGGGCATTAGCTCCAACATGCAGATGCAGGTGTGCAGACATGCAGGTGAAACCACAAATTGAGCCATGCTATGTGCAAGGCTTCCAGCCATCACTTCCATTAGTGGAGCACCAGGAAGACTCCCATCTTTACAACTCCCATTCTTGGGTACATCCCCTCAAGCCTGGTGTTTCCATCCATAGCAGAAGAGCAACCACCACCTCCGTCTCAGCCTATGTCAAATAACACCCTCTGGTCTATAGAAATGCACTACCAACCTTTCTGGTTCTTCAGAGACCATGGCAAAGCTTTCATATACCTGAAAGCTGGATTGCTCAGCCCATCAGGGTGCTGTGCAGGGCCAGGAATTGGACTTGATGACCCTTGTGGGTCCCTTCCAACTCAGCATATTCTGTCATCAGAGACCTGAGGGGGCAGGAGCTGCCTCTAACAGGTTCCACTATTTAGGCAAAGCTACTCTCTACAAACTTGACTGATTGGTCTCCTACAAGCAGCCACACTTATCTGAAGACTTACTGTGGCATGGCACGATGTGACTCACCTGGTCTGTGTGCTGCTCAGGGCCCACACGTGAACTACATTTACTGCTCCATCATTGTTGTTTTGCATCTAGAGTTAAGCATGTACCTTGTAATTAACAGACTACTTAATTGATTTTTACCTTGCCCTCTCCAGAATAGTTTGACCAGATTGCTGGACTCTGTAATGTAGTCCTTCTTTGAATTTTACTGGGGTTGTTTGCTTTGTAACTTCCCAGCTGGCAGCTCATTTGAAAGTATTTGTGGGCACTTGAAGTATTTGATATTTAGCCATCAAAATATTTTGATCTGAAATATGGGACCAATCACATTTTGTGTTTCCCAGGGCATCGTCTCAAGTCCTTCCCTCAGATTACTGTGTAATAATAATCTCCTTTAGCATTTATATACTGCCCTCCTCAGCAGATTTCCATGCCCTTTCCAGAAAGAGACAGTTTTGTTGCATACATTTTTAGAACAGGACCTGTTTGGTGCACAGAAGCAGAATGACTCTCCTTTGGGTTAGGCCAAGAGCAGAGAAAAAAGAACTTTGATTTCCTCTTGCCAAGTCACTATCCCAGTTACAAGTACCATCAATTCCTTCTAGCTTAATGTTTTGTCCATAATTACTTTACTGGTTCCACTTTTCTAGCAAAATCAAGAGGGACCATTGATGGCTAGTGCATGATACTCGTTTAAGATCCTCTGATTTTGTGACCACATCTGCCTGGGAGCCCGGTCTCAGAATGTTTGCACATCCATCTGGATACATGGAAACAACTGGCTTTAGTGGAAATTGTGGCTTTTCTACATTGATCCACTTTGCTAAAAAGCAGGCAGGGCTAGGGAGGGATCTGTCCTTCAAATTTGAATCATTTGTATGGTATCTGAGAGAAGAAAAATATTGAACCCTCAGTGAAGCTCTCCAGTGCGCATGGCAGATGCCTCACATGCCTTCCCTGCTGAGCTATTTCTGCCACACTGGCCCCACAACTGGAGTTCCTGTGTGCAAAACAAGCTAAGGGGAAGAACTGGTGTTGATTGTGGCAGAAATTTTGTCCTCAGGTCTGGTTCTACATGAAGTCCTTTTGGGGGATTGTTTTAATACTTCTATTGATATTTCAGTGTTGTCCTTTTCATAAAAATATCTGAGGGTGACCTCCAAGAGAGGAAACTTCATGGAAAATGTGAGGAGGAAGAAAAGGGAACTCTCTGTGAAAGAAAAATCATCAGAGATTTCACTTTGATCTTACTCTCTTGTTTTGGTTTTGCTTCTTTTCTCAAAGTTCAAGTATTTTCTCGCCTGTAGCAATGCTAACAAATGTAACATGCTAACACACCCTCCTGCTTGTTGCTGATTACTATATAAAGATATGTGTCAGATCAAAAAGGAGATGGAACAACAGAGGTCTAGTTTACAAACTTTATTTAAGCAGCCACATTAACTTAGAAATACCTTGCAGACTTCTATCACTGCTGTTATTTATTAAAATATACAGACTGATTTTGCATCTGCTAGTGTAAGGAGTCGATAGGATCAGCTCTGAAAAGCCTCGGTGGCTATGCTTATGTACGAGTTTTGAGCACATCTTCCCTGGATAGTTTGGTTGCTCTATGCAGTAAAGATGCCCAGCACCAAGTGCACACAAAAGCAATCCAGAGAGGAACAGATTTCACTGAGAATGTTTCTTATCCCTGAAATGCTAATTTGCTGGCATAAGCTTTAAATTTGAGCTGTACGAAATCCAAGGAGAATTGCCACAAGGTAAATGACACAAGGGGTGTAGGAGTAAATACCATGGCTGGACACATTCAAATGCAGCCCACAGCATTTCCCCCTCTTGCGCCTCCTCCTTCCAGTCGGAGAGTTTAGCCCTCCTCTATGACAAATCACATTCCAAAAAAGTTAATGACTGCAAGCATTAAGTGAATTATTAAAAATCATTATAAGCCAGCTATAACTTCTTTAAGCAAGACTGAGCCCCATACCCTCTCTGTGGTGCCTTCAATGAGATGGCCAGAGGCAGCATTACCTCTGGCCAGCTCTCCCTCTCTTTGCTCCATGAGCCTCTGGGACCACGGAGGGTTCCCAAGGATGGGCTCCTGCAGCGGGAAGGACCAGCAGAGGGCATTCAAAACACAGAGTTTCCCAAATGGTTGTGTGCCCATAGCACCCAATAAAATCAATTATCTAGTGTTATGTGGACACGGTAAGTTGGAGAACACCTACACTTTTCAATTCATGTTTGTTCAAGACCTAATGGAGGTAGTATTTGTCCTGGCGCTACCACAAATGCTGTTCCTATGTAATTACTGCCAGAATTACACCACAGGAGGCTCAAATCCTATAGTAACTGGTTACTTCGGAGTATGGAAATTCAGATTGGCATCTCTTGTTTGTTTTGCTTTTTGTTCAGGGTTCCAGTAGACATCAAAGTAAATGGCCCTCACCACCGTTCACATTACTCCTCCATGTATGTGTGCAAACATGTTCATGCAATTCTCGTAACTCCAATATAGCCACTCACAGGTCTCCTTCTTTGTTTGACAAGGTATTATTTAGCAGCCACCTTTTCTTCTGCTACCTTTACCCTGTTATCACTTCTTTCTGCAGTTTGATTACTCAGTTAAAGGGAAGGAGGTTTATTTGGTTTGCCTATTTGTTCGGATAAAAGTTTACATGGCCTATAATTTTCTTGCTCTTGAGCCGCAGCTGGATTGTTGAGCCTAATTCTCCTAAAACACAGCTTTTCTATAAAATAGAAGAGTATCTCACTAACTTAACAGATGTGAGATTTAGCACACTGCCATCTTTAGATGAAAAGCAACTAACAACTGGCTGGTGTCAGTAGAGCACACAGTATTTATTGACAGTCACATTAAATGCAGTCCCTGCATTTAGTAAGGTCAGTTGTGGCAGTGCAGTCATCACCAGGACAGCATTTAAAGTCCGAATCAGTGTTGGAACCATCAGTGGGATCTGCAGTGAGTTCTTTCAGCACATGCTGCATTTGCTGAAGGGTCTGTGACCAGGTAGTGGCCGCTCACTGTGCCTATGCCTCCTGCTCACATCAAGCAGTTATTGCCCGAGTCTTTTAACTATGAAACAGTAATGTCCTGCCACAGATTTGTAAGCCAGAATCTGAAGGGAAAAACACAACCAATGTTTGGACAAATGCAGTCTATGATCACATTCATAGATCTTAAAGCCATAGCATTTTAATCACACTGTTTTGTGGTGGGATTTCAGCCACACATTTCCATATTTGCTCCTTTCTTTGTCTGAGATGATGAATTGTTTTTCCTGGATAGGACTGCTCTTCCCCTCATGGATGAAGAGTTTTCTAGACATTGATTGTGACAGCTCAAATGGCTTAGTGTAAATTTTTAGGGTTATCTGGCCCTCAGCAAGGTATTTTGCTCTCCCTTGTCCTTCAGGGTCATAACTCACTTGCATTATAAGTTTTCCACTTATTTGGCATATTTAAATTTAATATGTGGGAGGGGTAACTAAGGGAAGAAGTTCCATTCCCTTGCTTGTTCTTCACACTGGAAACTCCCTAAATTCTCCAGCCTTATTCTGAAAAATAAGAATTATTTTCCTGTTTCTTCTATCTAAACCTCCCTATCAGCATTAGCTGGGGAGAAGTAGAGCAAAAAGGAGAGGAAGGAGTAGAGGCTAGAGGGAACTGACACCATGAGGAAAGGGAGTACTTGCTGGACAGGCAATGAAACGCTATTTGACAATCCTCCTGTGAACTTGCAGGTCACCTGCTCTATAGGCCTGCTGGAGCCCTGAAAGCATTTTTCCTTGCTGATGTTCACACTTTTGTGATGGTGTATCCCAAGAGATATCATCTTGAGGGAAGATCTGTGACAGAGAAGCAACTTTGTCCAGTGTACCACATTCTCTCCAACAGCAGATGCTACTTGAGCTACTCCCAGTGCAAGACATAAGGCAAAGCTCTAGGGGTTGGGATTTCAGTACACAAAAGTGTTAAATTTTTTGATTTTTGTAATCCATCACAAATTGCCCCCCAAGATACTAATTTCCATTTGTGCCTCTTGTCCCCATCTATAAATGCCAGTAAAAAGTCCTTTCTCCTGTCTGTTATTTCTCTTGTGGTCACACTATGAACTGTTTGGAGGATGGACTGTGTCCGTGATGATCCACTGGCCTAAATTATAACCAATAGCAACATGGCACCAGGAAAAAGTGTGGTTAATCCAGTAAGTGAAGCTCAAGGAATTAATTCTGAGAACATTTCTTTGGGGTCATTTCCACTGACTGATGCAAATGGACACTGATGGAATCTGCATTCCTTTCAGAGCAGCCTGAACAGCTCATCCTAGGTTTTTTTTCCTTTCCCCAAGCATTTGAAAATGTAATTGTGAAGGTCAAGGATTGCTCAGGGTGATATGGTTGGAGCTTTTTTAAGTTTCTGACTTGATTCAACAGAGCAAGATTGTACTGCAGTGAAGAATCTGGTGTGTGTGCCTAGTTATGTCGGGAACAGCTGGACTGTATAGCAAAATCTCTACTCTAGGCTTCCCATAATATACCCAGAAAAAAAAAAATCAACAACTGAGGAGGTTTTCCTATTTTATTTTTGGTTGTGAAGATTAATTTGAAGGAAACTGCATTGCTTTTGTGTCAGCTGTTTAACTTTTAATAGGGAACTGTCAACACAGATATTAGAATGAAGTAATGTCCCTTAATCTTTTACCATGATTAAGATCAGTGAACTTTAGACAAAGCACATCTTGCTACTGACATCCCTGCCCAACCTTGTTTCTTTTAGTCTGCTCTCCTAATTTCCCCCCGCGCCCCACTTGGAATGGCAAACCAAAGATGCTGTCAACTTTAGCAGCAAAAAAGGGGCTGGATAACAAGGACAAATGAATTTCAACTATGTTAAAAACAAAGAATCACTGATTTTGCACAAGCTATTCTACTTCAGTTTCTCTGTTATTTTCTGTACCATTTAAGCCTTCAGATAGCACTGTTGACTCTTGGATTTATCTGCTTATTTGAATAACAGCTCCAGTAGCTTGTTTGAGATAAATTGTATGTAATCTCAGGGACAAAAATTCTCTGGTCAGTGCTGAGTCAAAACTTCACTGAAGATAATGTTCTTGCTGGGAGAGTCTAAGAATACCAGCAAGATTTGCAGGAGGAGGTAATATTTTTATCAGACTAGCTGATACATCTGAAAAAGCAAACAAGTATCTGGGTACAAAAGTCTTTCTTCAAGTCAAAAATAGAAGCTGAAAAGATTGATACAAATTTGGAACCGTTGCTCTAATTTTAACCTGATAATTCTGTTCTCTTCGTCTATGAGAGAGAAAAGACATTCCCAGCTGGTACCTACAAAGCAGAGAGACGAAGGTGCACAATTTGCTCTCAGACAATATTGATACTAAAAATGTTAACTTTGAAACTGGACTTGCTTTGATCAAGGAACAGGGCTGATGACCTCCAGCCTCAATTATTCTTGGGGATCTGTGATTTTATGCCACCTCGTCCCCTAAATCTTGCCTTTTAAATGACAAACTCCGTTGTTTGAGTAAGAGCAGCACCCAGAGAGCAGGGGACTGGCCAGATCCTTTCTCCCCTTGTGGTACAGGCCTGGGGGAGACATGGCCATTTTGCAAGTTTTCATTCAGATGTTGGCTGCTGCTCATGAATTCCTGTTGCAGGAAAGGCCAGACCCAAAATGGAAGAAGGGAAAAAACATAATACAGGGCAGACAGGAGCAGGGGTCAGCAAGCCACAGCGAGAGGGGTGCGGGAGGGTGTTTTACATGTACCCACAAGAATGGTCATGTACACATCCACTGACACGTTTGACATTGAGGTCAATCATGTCCTTCAGCTATTTGGAGAGCGGCATTGCTGCAGGTTTCGAAAAGATGATCCGCAAGTGCGGCCAAAGCCATCTCATTAGAGCACCTGCCAGTCTTTATCAGTTGTCAAATAAAGCAGATGGAGTTGGTCAGCAAACCTGCAGATAAAACATTTAAGGTTTTGTTGTGCTTTTTTTCTTTACTTTGGGCCCCACTTCAAAGCTAGTTTCTGCTTTAAAGTTCTGACTCAGTCCGATAAATAAAAGAAGTCTAAGTTTTCAGTTAACAATGTTTATTACAAAAAACCAACACAGCTGACCCTTGTGATTGTTAGCATAGGCAGACATCAACTCCATTTTTTTTTATAAAAGGAGGGGAAATAGTTTACCAGAAGTTACAGCAAAATATTTCTATAAATTATGTAACAAGCATTAATGATAATCATTGAGTAACAAGAATTCTTTACCTCTTATCTTAGGAGTTCAAAACAGTTATGCCTCACAGAACCTAAAACAGGATGATACAAGAAAAAGGATGCAATTCCCATATGACTGTAAAATTAAGCTGCTCCTCTTAGCATGAACTGCACAAGAATGGATACAGCAATGGAAACAGGAGAGCTGCATCTCACCTGTTAGGGCAGATGCCCAAGCAATTGCCCCCTGTACTTCAGAGGAGCTTCAAAGACTACAAGGTTATACATAACTCACTGCTGTACCTTTTCCTGAGCTGGCACTTTCCACCACATGGCTGGAAGCCCAGTGCCCTCCAGCAGGATAGATTGCAGAGGAGCAAATATTTTCCTGTCTCCCCTTAAGCCTCTTTGGACATGAGGAGCAATGCTAAGGCTGGTACACAGAGCCTTGGCTTGTGTGGGTATAAAAATCCTTATCACTCAGGTGTTTGTGCAGCACAAATATTAGGAAGAAGTGCAGATACCTTCAGAGGGAATTCATTAAGAAAATGCAAATTCATCTCCTCTGCGAGCTACTCATGCTTTCCTTTCAACTCATTGTTACAGAAAGCACCTCTGCATATTCATTACTTTCCAGCAGCTACTTCCTAATTGATTTCACTGCTGATGGGATTGGATGTTGCTTCAGAAGTATTTCTGAAGCCGAGATTAAGAGGTGAGCATCTTTGTGGGATTATTGCCAAGGACATAAATCTCAGAGCAATGCGATGAATGGAGAGGTGTGAGAGAGGCACCTGGAGAGCAGACCTTATCTCTCACCAATGATTTCAGGGAGGTAGGGGTCTTTGGGAGAAGTGAAGAAATTACAAGCACTTGTCAAAGGATATTTTAATAAGAGAATTGACATTACTCAGCAAATGCTTTCTGGTGATGAGTTAGAAAACACTGTTTCCTTCCTGGCAAAGCCCTCATTTATCACCTGGAAGCAAAACTAATTGAGTGATTCAAATGAAAATTATGAAGTGGTGCTGTTAATAATCTCCTCTGTGTAATAATTCTTTGTCATGCTGACATGCAAATGATTTGCAGCTCCCATGAGATTGTGTTTGTGATTAATGAGAAGAAAACAGGCCAGATTTTACCTTCAGCAGCAAAGCCTACATCCACTGTAACATCGACAAAGGTGTGGGAATAAAATATGACATAATGTGTAATTGAGAGTAATTCTAGCTTCAAAATATATTAGTTTGTCACAATGTGCTTTTCCTGATGCCTTGGGTATGATATTTCTTAAATCTCACAAAGAGAGATTCTCGTCCACTGAGGAGTACCTGCAGCTGATACAGTGGCAGACTAGCATCATTTTAACATTCCAAGCAAATCCGTATGGGTGAAAGCAAACTACAAAGCCTGCAATTTCTGCATCTGGCATTTCAGCTGAATTTACCTGGCAGGGAGGGGAAGGAATGGCGAGAGGGAGAGGGAGGAGCAGCCCTGGCTTTCAGGTGGAATTGTAATAATTCCTTTATGGCAGAGCATTAGCATGGAGCCCGTGCCAGTGAAATTAGCCCACCATTGTGCTGGATAAACAGCGCCTAGGTTGAGACAACAAACCTGTTGATCTTATCTGTCAACACCTAGATCATCATCTGGGCTTTGACTTATCATCTGTTCTGTCAACAGTTCCCCCATAAAGAAAAGAAATGGCAATAGTGAGAGTAAAAGCAGCCTCCAGCACACAAGAAGCTTTTTGCTTTAGCAACCTGCCAGGCCACAAAAACCTGCCACTTTAAAGAAGAAGGCACATTGTTACTGGAGAGGATAGCCTCTGGGCAATGCTCAGCAATGGGATTACAGTGAATTCCATCCTGGACAACAGCTTGATGATACACACGGGGATGAATTCAGTGTTTGCAATCGAACTTTCTCACCAGAAACCTCAGAAGTTTATTGAAACCTTGTCTTTAATTTTACTTGGTTTTCCTTTATGCATTTGCGTCTGTATCTAAATGTAATAGAGAAATATAACAAAACAAACAAACAAAACCCAACTCACAATGCTTAGAATATTTTGCTTGAAAATTTTATCAGTGAAACCAAGGGATTTAACTCTGCGTTTCCTTCCCTTGCAGCTCATTTTTCATCTCGTGTTTCCCTTTCCTTCTCCATCAAGCTGACATGAGAAGATGGCCTTTCATTATGTGAGCAACAGTAAGTACCCCTGGTGAGCATTAGCTCCTTAGCCAACATAACCTGCCATTGCATAATATTAATTTGGAGAAATTTGAGAAGGAAAGATTTATCAGGGTGCCCAGGTGCTGATAGAAAGTGACCTACTTTCTTCCCCTGCTTGTATTCCATTTACTGCTGAGCCAAGAGGGTGCATAGAAGGAGGCAAAGCAACCCCAAGAGTGTGAGGAAAGCCATACCTTGGAGAAGGAAGATCCATTCAGGGGTGACTGCCTAAACATGCTCTGGTCTCTGAAACATATTGTAAGGGTTCAAACTCCTATTAAAAGGATCAGCCTGTCCCTTTCTGAAACAATTCGTGCAACTGTGAAGCCTGTAACATCCTCATGTCTTTAACAAGGAAAAGAAAAAACTACTTAAATTAAATGACTTTGGTACAAAGAGGATCTGGCAGTGGCCAGCTTTATATTATTAACATTTCCCAGGAGTGATGTTCCACAGTGGCAGGCTGATGTAATTACCAGAAGTGAAGTTGTAAGTACTATTGAAAAGACCAAGAGATTTGCTGGCGACTTCAAAGAGGTAAAGATTTTTGTGGATTTGCACGAGGATAGAAAATGCAATGGGTTAGAAAATCAGGTCCTCCAGTGTCTTTAATCTTTTGTGGGCTTTATCCAGACATTTTGGTCTACAGGGGATTTAAATTAAGTTGCAAAAGAGACTTCCTAAATTTTCTATCTGAATGTTATATTATGTAGGTTTTATACTATTAGCTTAAAAACTGACCTTTTCTAAGCTTTTTGGATTAATGGCTTCTGGACAACTAATGTTGGCATTGGCAATGAATTTACTTTCATGATGTGGAGACAGATGATGATCTAACAGTGATTTGCCTTTATCCAGGAAATTCACATATATATTAAAAGATGAAAGAAAGGTCTAGGAACGAACCAGTAAATTATCAAAAAATGACAAAGCACACTGGATAAAGTACACTGGAATATTTGAGGGAACTTGTAGTACAAGATATGCTACAGAGAGCTACTGTGAAAGTATACCATCAGACAGGTAGACCTTTTTTGGTCCTATTTTTGTTTGAGGCGTAATGGTTTTAGTATAATTGTTCAGATTTGTTCTGAATTATTTATAACAGATCGTGTGCCGGGTTTTGTGGTTTGAGCTTTTTAAAATTTTTCTTTCCTTAATGTAGGTCAGTCTAAAATGTGAAAGAGCACTCAACTAAGGGAAAAAATTCACTTGTGCTTTAACATAACCTATTGTCCTTATGGATATGGAGGAAAGGGATACCTTCCCTCAGACTGTGCATTGTGACAAGATGTCCCAGGGGATTCAGTGTTCCGAGGATCCTCCCTGTTGTTTTACAGCAAAGGTGGGAACGTCACTTCTGTAAGGTAGCAAGACATTTTCAAAAATGCTCAGTATTGTGCTCAGCCTTCAAAGACAAAAAACCCCATATTTTAAAAGATTTCCAGCTTCCATTCAAAACTTGCCACTGGCCAGCTTTTTTCCCTCTGGCTTCTAGATTACAGCATACTTTGAAAACCTACCATTATATGAATTTTATGCAGGTCAAACCTGGAATAAATTAAAGCATATGTCACCAGGCAAGCAGATGTCCATTAAAAGAAATCTTTCCACTGTGCCTCGGTTTCCCTCTGTGTTCAATTGGAATAAAGATACCTATTCCACAACAACATTGCATGGTTAAACCTTGCTTGCTTTTTAAAACCTCAGTAGAGAGCTGACATCATGGGCTGGGGATGGCTGACTACTCACCCTTGGGCAGGAGTGAAGTAGTTGTAGGCCCCAGTATCTTCAAAAAGGCAGGCAGAGGACTCAGCAGGAGCTGAATGAAGCATATGTTAAACTCGAGCTATGGCAGGTGATGTCAATCCCCTGCCTTCTGTCTTCACGGCCCTTGCTGGACCGTCACTGTGGTCTGGGAGTGCTGTAGCCAAGGCTGAAGTTAACAGGCAAGGCCTACAGGGTCATCTAGATGAACTATGAATGCAGGAAAAAAAAGGGAGGGATTGCACTCTCTTCATACCCAAAAAAAAGAAAAGTACTACTTGTGACTTTTCTCCAGCTCAGGCGGTTTGTATATAACACTGTAAAATGCCTATTCTTTTTGATTATTCTTAAGAAGGAATGTCTCAACTCTATGACTGTGTCTCTCTTCCTTGTAAGTTGCATTAGTGTAAGGTGTTGGTGAAGAACAGAGCTGTGGTTGGGCATAGAGTACATCCCATTCCCTAGGTCAACTTACTCATGGGCCCTGGCTGGCTGAGAAAAAGACTGAGCACAAATAAGGCAGAGGGCACAGGAGTCAAGGGAAGACCTTTGCCATTATTTGCCTGTCCCAGCACAAGATTGCCCCTGCAGGTGAGGGGAGCCTTGTAGGAATGCTATTTTAGCCAGCGTAGGAGAGGTTCCTTGTAAGCTGAAAGCAGTCTGATGGAGAAATGCCTCCTGCTGCGCAGTGTGCAGGTCCCCAGCTGCTGTTCTGCAATCCAGGTCCAGAGTATGTGTAGAGAGGTACTGAACCTAGTCCCAAGAAGAACCTTTGGGCAGTGCTTTGCTGCAATTGTCACCAGTTGGTAGACTCTCCTTTGAGTGTTTTTCATGTTGTTCATGATGTCTGGATTAAGCCAAATACTTTATTGAGGGCCAAGGAAGAATCATGCTGGGAGAGAAATGTTGCTTTCTTCTGTAGTGTGTAAGCTATGACCTGCTTCCTACGGCTCTTTCAGACTTTTAAGTAACACTTTCCTACTGCATTATTGTTTCTGGACATGGGCTTCCCATGGGTCTCCTCCCTCTACATTATTTGCACGGGCTCTCAGTCTTTACTGTAGGTCTTAGTTTGTCAGAGGGTATTAGGAAACTGTTCTGAAGCCTCTAACAGTCAGTGGCATTGGAGGTGATGCTCTAGGGCCCTGTTGAGATTAAACATTTACTGCTTGACTTGTTTGTGATGACAGGGACCTGGCTGGTCTTCTCTTCCTATGCAAACTGGCAAAGCCCTGCATTTCAGCAGCTGGGAAACCAGCCCTGTCGGCACCACTCCTCCTTTGTAGTGAGGAGCAGCTTAGCCTGAGAGCACAGAGTCTCAAAGCAGTGCTCCCTGTCCTCCAGCATAAAACCCTTTGATGAACTCTGCTACAAGAGATCCTGGAAATACTAGTGAGGAGATTGCTGAGTGCATGTCCTGTCTTCATAGCCATGGAATTGGCATCTAATGAACATGGGCACTCCTTCCCTCTCCCTGGAGAGGTAAGTGTTGCATGGACAGCACAAATAAAAGATGTAGATTTAGGCACTCAGAGTGGTTGATATCTGACAAGATAGGAACATACAAATCAGCTGTCATTCACCACTCTTTCCCTAGGTCTGGTGCATGAGGCACTGGCAGTTTTCAAAGTGAGGACAGACACCATGCAAGTCACAAGTGCCACTGCATTAATGTTAATGAAAATATTTGTCTCTCTGCCTGGACACAAGGGTCCCCTCCACCTGCTGCAAATATTTTTTCTGTGCTAAGCTTTCACTAGACTCCCTAGCTTAGCTATTTTAAGTTTCTAGTGCATAACATTTAATGGAGCCGTCTCAGCTACTTTTGTATTTTGTAACTTTTCTAAGCAACTGTGATTAGTTGGGTGCACCTGTCTGGTATTTGACAAGCTATCAACCAGTGTGCTTAGGGCTAGTGATGTTTATGGACAAGGAATAATACTTTTTCAGAGCACAGCACTCACCTCGGCCAAGTTGCCTTTGCTCACCTTTCCAAAACCTCTGAAGTTTGAACTCTATCCTGTTCTCTGCTGTTCTGAGGAAAATAAATTAATCTCTACATATCCAGGCTCCAAAGCACAGTGACAGAGCAACTCAGAGTAGAAATTCATTAAAGGAATTAATTTGGACAAGGGACTGTCTGTGATCACCTCTGCTTTACACTATGTTTGCTATAGAATGGGTTTTGGGTTGTTTCTTTCACCTGTGAGTGTAGCATGTATAGCTGTCTGTGTACACACTAACAAATTTACTTCAAGCATCCACCATGCGCTCTGCCAATGACATTCCACAATGGGAATTTGCAGACCTGAGGGTAGAACTTGGGAAAATGGTCTATGATGTTTCAGCCTCCATAAAAGACTACCTGGTGAGGTTGTGTCTGACACATTACCAGATATTGCACCAATTTACCACCAAGAAGAAATTTTAAGAAAAGCAAAATAATGTATTTCACTTGCAATAGCATAACCAAGCTCTAGAGCTACTTATCACTCTAGAATTTGTGACAGACAAAGGGATAAAGTAATTCACAAAAAAAAAAAAAAATTAAATGAATCCTGCTGTGTCACTATAGACCAAATTGATTGAAAGAAGTATCCCAGCGTAGGTGGCTGATAGCTGTGTGCTTGCCTGGTTCTGCACACTTTCCCTGAACATTTGCTGCTCAGGGAAACCTGAGTGATTTAACTAACTGCACAAGACAAGTTCATGTCCTTGTTTTATAGCCATCATTCAGGTAAAGTACCCCAGAATGGATCTTCACTGCTTCTTGCTGTTGCTGATGTCTCATTACTTGCCTTGAGGGTGATCTATGACTGAAGTCAGCAGAACAGCAGTGATCTTCAGGGATACCTTAGGACTGTGTTGGGGTTTAAGCTAAATATCAAATCTACTCAAGCAATATATACCAAGTTTCCCCTAGAAAATTCAGATGGAAAAGATCCTTCCCATTACTCTGTTAAGCAGTTAGGCAATTTAGCTATCATGACCTGTTCAGCATAAGTCACCATGTGCAAAGATGGGCAGTCAGCCTGTACCCACAGGTAATCTGTGACATTTTGGAAGCAGCACAGAAAAACCCAGAAAATCAGAGACTTTTTGTCATGGGTGTTGGAAAAACCTCAAATTCAGGCTGTCCCAGCTAATACCATTTGTTCCCACAACTCTAAGGGTACCTGTGTGCCTTTCTGGATTCAGCTTTCCAAGTTGAACTTGATCTGGGTGACAGCAGGGAGGTGGAGGCAAACAGGGTGTTTTCTGCTCCTCCTCAAGGCTATTGCATCACGATTTTGAGCCAACACATTTCAGACCTCCCACAGAGCGCACAGATTGCTCTTTACCTGTGCAAGACCCAGCATAATAACTTCAGGTAGCTCACCCCAAGGCAATTTGCTAAGGTCATACATGACAGTCACAAATATTTCCCAGATTACCAAATCATGTGTATCAGACAAAGAATTTAATTTCTAATTTTTATTTCAATTACTGTAAGGCAAAGGTTAGCTAAACGACTAAAAATTATACAAATAAATATCATACAAGGTGATACAAATAAAAATTACAAACACAAATTAAAAAATCATACAAAGTGATCTCTGAATCATTGACTATGACCTCTTGCATTAAAAACTGAAACAAAGAAGAATTCCACCTTTGCTTCTTCCCTTTTTTTTTTTTCTTTTTGTACCATAAAGCTCTTCTTGCAACACCAGCTAAGAAAGCAATTTTCTGGGAACCTTCTTGAAATGGGGGAATCCCCAAAGGAGATGGTAGAAATTTCTGTGTTGTGATTCTTATGCACCATGGGGAAGAAAGGAGGTGTTGTTGGATGTGTCGAAATACCTGGAAAAGTAGTAGCAGAGGGTTTGGCTGACTGATATAGTTTGGAATAGGATTGAGGATACTCAGGGGGTGAAACAGAGAACTAGAAAACTTTGACTAGTTCCCTGATTGTATGTATAGGCTATCCACGAGGAAATTGACGCTGACATTTCTTGGGAGGCACTGTTACCTGGTGAAAAGTCTCAGTTTCTGGCAAAGTAGCAAAAAAAAACCTCAACACATGTTCTGCCTTCTTGCAGAAGACAACGTACAGCAAGCTGTTTCAGCCACACAGGTGAGACCAACAAGGTAGCTGAGGTGCCTATTGACAGATAGCAGTTTTCTCAGAAGCAACACAACAGATCAGAATGACAGCAAAGCTCTGACTGTGTGCAAGGCTCTCATATTTGCCATTCACACTGGATAACACTCCCACCACCTTTTGTTGAAACTTGTATCCACGATCAAGAATGACATTTTGTCATTTCTGCAAAAGAGCAAAATTCCTCTGAACGGTGAAGAATTTGAAGTTCAAGCAGAGCCAAAATTGCTCAATGTCATTAATAGGGCCCAGACTGAGTTTTTGTGCTGAAATAGCAACAGTTTAGGGGGAAAAATTTATGAGGTTTAAAAAGCAGTCGTAAGGCCCCAGAAGGGTGCCAACCATGCAAATCCCCATTCTCCCAATTATCATCTTGTTTCCGTTCTTTGGTATTGCTTCTCTGCCTCTATTTTTCATGTGTGTATTTTCTGTAAGTGTAAACCCAGCTTGGACACAGGAAGCATTCTTACCATGTTTGTGGTGCAGAACACAAGCAGCCTCTTTGAGTGTGGGACAGGTGTGTGCTTAGCTGATGCTGAAATTCTGCCAGGTTTTCTACAGAGCAGAAATAGACACACACACATTCATAAACATATATATATATATACACACANTATATATACATATATACATATACATATATATATATATATATATATGCATGCAAATAAGTATCTATAAGTATCTATAAATGCATGTAAATGTATTTATGCATGTGTTTCTGCTTAGGTACATGCTCTGTGCATCTTGTTCACAGTGCTGGTTTCCACTTCACAGCAGCATTTCAACGAAGTATGATTGGGTTTTTTTTTCCTAGTGGATAATCAGATAAACCCAAAAGCTACACCTTCTCACTTGCTAGATAAGAAGGTTTTTGGGTTTGAGGTTTGTGATAGGAGGAAGTTGTTAGGAGTTTTCTTCCCAGCACATCCCAGATCTGTGCTTGGCTGTCCTGACACAGTGAATTTGTTAGCTCCACTTCAGACAGCAAGAGGCAAGGAAACATCTGGGCCTTCAACCAGCCCCAGTGTTTCAGTGGAAACATCTGGGACATGGCCATCAAGCACATTCTGGAGGAACAGTGAAGAGAAACTGGTCTGAGTCTCCCTTGCCAGGGCCCTTATATTTTTGTGGTACCATCCATCTGAGCTAGCTGTGTAGGAAATTGTGGCTGCTTTATTTTTTTCACCCTGCTAGTGTAGACCTCTGTCAGTACACAATGTGTAAAACTGGAGTATCATGGTCACAGTTCTGGCATATGCCCTTGAATATGGATTTTATCAATGTAAAAAACAATCGCTGCTAGAAAAAAAGCAATAGACATCTTGGTTTGTTTTGCTCAGTAACTACAAGGGTTCTGGTTTGCCTTGGTGATTCTCTGCACTCTGATTGACTTTTCCCTACCAATTTCAGGTACATCAAAACAGTGTATTTCATTCTAGAAAAAGAGCTTCCTTCCTATATTTTGAGGGTTTTGTTTTCTTCTTGGTCAGTGCATGCCTTTTGGAAATGTAGTAAGTGGCATCAATGAATCCCCCTGCCTGTGAAATCAGAGCCCTTGTTGAGCTGGAGACTTGCATTGTAATAAAGTGATTTTAGATTTTTATCCTACAGTTTTGCATCTAGGCTCCCTAGATTTAGAGGTTGTTAAAGAGTCCATAGGCAAGCTCATAGTCAAAGAGTCACAGAATGGGCAAGGTTGGAAGGGACCACTGGAGGTCACCTAGACCAACCTCCCTGCTTAAGCAGAGTCTACTAGAGCATAATATTAAGGATTGTGTGCAGATAGCTTTTGGCTATCTCCAGAGAAGGAGATCAGAAATTTTCAGTGAAGACTTGTGCTGTTTTCAAAAAAACTGATGATCTTTTCACAGCAATCTCTGCCTGTACATCCAGAAGAGTCCTCTTTTGGCAGGAAAGTACAATGGAAACCCAGGAGTGGCATTAGAAATAATTTCCTTACATGGTGCTATGTCAGGTCCCAGCTGAGAAACCGGGAAAGAGTTAAACTGTTGCCCCAAGAGCTCTTTGTCAGAGAGTGCAGACTGGGTTGGTGATCTCAGACAAGACAGATCTCCTACAGATTACAGAGGCATATCTGAACACTGAGTCAGTTCTTGTCCAAAAATTATGGGTAACCTGAAGATAATGCCCTGCACTAGCAGGCAACCTGCCAGAGGGCTGCCAAGGGCTGGCCAGATTTTGATTTCTGCAGCACCCAGCAGGGCCAGCATTATGCGAGTCACTGCGTTTTGTGGCTGGTGTCTATAAGAGATGGCAGATTTTATTTCCCAGCCTCTGGTCAGCTTTGGATTTGGTGGGAGCCAGGAGCTGCTGCACACAGGCTGATAGAGCACAGTAGCTGCTATATCCTAATCTGTGCTGTGTTTGGGGGCATTTTTTCCCTCCGGGAAAGACAGAGTCTCCTGCAGCATATGCAGTGTCACTTGTATGCTGGACTTCCAGCTGCGAAGGAAATCTACAGCCCTGAGTATCACTTTGCAGAAGCTGCTGATTTGTGTTCTTAGCTGTTATCTCTCTTCATCATTTCCAGATTAAGTCTTGCACAGGCAACATGATTTATATAGCTCAGTGGAATGAGTCATAGAAATTAAATGCCCTGTTATCCTTATTTCTTAATCATGTCTCATCCTGGTCATTCTTTAAAAGAAGAAATCTTCTAATACATCTTCAATGCTAGGAAAAGCCTCCTTGGTCTCTCTTTGTTGCTCACATAGATGCATTTATTTGCCTGTTGCACATTCATATGCTCATCTCCTCTTCTCTCTCTGTCTCATGTTTTTGCATCCTCCTGGAGGTCCTGCATTCTTATTTGTACATTGGTACACAAAACACAACCAAGATAAAAGACTTGCACCTCCTAATTAGCCTGGTTGATTTTTGCTTGGTCTGGGAAGCCTTAAAACCTGAAAAGGCATTGAATATCAACAGTGTGGCACTTTATCCAACAAGAGAATGTTTGTTTTCATAGGTGAGCTACCCACTACCAGCAGTCCTGACCTGCCTGGCTATGGGGTGAATTGAGATGGAGGAAAACACTCTATATTATCTTTTCTTTAACCCTCCAGTTTGTTTCCCCTACTTGTTTGTTTGGGTTGTTTTACCCTCTACCATTTGAGGTGTGTTTCTGGTTCAATGCCCCTGCAAAGGCCAGAGGAATTAGCACTGCTGAAAGAAATCCAGTACTGAATTGCCCTTGTGTTGTCTGGACTTTGTTATGCTTCAGTTCATTAAGACCAAGAGATGGATAGCTAGGAGAGAGAGAGAAACCAGCTAGAGGGGGGCACTTGGGGCTCAACTGTGGTAAGTCTCCTTGAGGGGCCAGACCTGTTTTCTTTTGAAAAGAACACTATGAAAAAGCCACAACTGTGAAATGACAGGCTGAGTAGGAAATTACATATTGCAGGCGAGCTGGAGAAAGACAGATGCTCTGTGTCCTAATTTTCCCAAGTCCCTCATCTCCAGTTCCCATCAGTGCTGCAGCTCGATGTGTAGATGGATGTGTTGCATCCCTGCCTCAACTTCTCCAGTTCTCTGAGCTCTGCAGATTTATTCCTCCACACACTTCCCATTCTTCTGATGTCCCCAGACTGTGACCTGGGCAGGTCCCACCGCTGGTGTGTTGGGCTGCCTGCAGCTCCTGCTGATTGTGGGTGTCCCCAAGGACCTGAGGGCAAGTAATTTCCCTCCATGTGGAATCCAGCTGCCATGTATTTGTTGACTCTATCCCAACAGGATGAGGGATGCAGTAGGGGAGCAATGATGCCTTCCCAAAGACTGAGAGATGCAGCCAGCTGAGAAAAAGGGAGAGGCAAGACTGAATCCTGAGTTTGTCTCATTTTCTCTGAAAATTGAGTTATTCAAAAAGCTGAATTTTACATAGCTATTTTAAATCAAACTTACCTATTTAGTTAAAATTATCAAGGCAGACTAAAATAGGAGTTGAGTCCTTGAGGCATGGTAGCAATACAGTGGCTTTTTTCCTATCAGTTCTCTAAAAACTTGCTGTTGCTACACCAGTAACTGCAACAAGGGAAATGATAATTGTAACAAGGTGTCCTATTTTTAACAACAAACCAGGAATGAAAATTTTCTCTCTTCTCTACTTTTATTTCTCTTTTCTTCTCTTCTCCCCACATTTAACCATTTAATTACTGGAAACAAAGAAGAAATTAAGAACAAATAAAATGTACAGGAAATTAATGACATAGGAGGTGATCTGAGTAGAAAAAGGCCTGTTTCTTCCATTTCATTAAATAAATCAGAAAAGTGTTTTGAAACCCAAATTTTGAGGCATATTTTTTATTATTAATTTCCTAGAGAATCAAATACCTAATGAAAATATTCTATTTAAAATCATGCACCAGCTCTGCTAAATAAACCACTGAAAATGAATTCTGTTCCTTGTAAATGTGTCAATATCTGCTAAACAACATACAGTATGAATAAGTCAATGTGACTGAATAATCCTGTATTTGGAGAGAAACATGCATCAATACTCTTTTGAAGTTATTTCTGTCTGATGTGTCAGAATTTACTACGCTGTTTCATAGATCCTCCATGAAAGAACAGCAGAAACCATACAAAATATAATTTAAAAATAGCTACTTATTAGGAAGAACAGATGGTGCATTCATATACCACAAAATTGCAAAATTTTAGCAACCTTGAATATCGAGTTCTTGAGTTGTAACTCATTTGCACTGGAAACTTAGTTAGCAAGTCAGAAAAAACACACACAGAATTCTGCAGAGCTGTAAAAGAAGCAAGTGCTGACACATTAAATAAAACACGTCTATTTTTATGTCAAGTCCTGATAACAGTACATTTTTTCATTTTCAAACATAAAGAGAGAAAGAATTCAGTTCTTTCCAGACTTGGCCAAGGCACCTGATTCACAACGGAAAATATTTTTATGTCTTATGTCAGCATTACTTTGTTCCAAATTAAGGGCTGTGGTACTGAAATCTTTCTTTTGTGATAGAGTCCATTTCTAACCAGTTCTCTCTTTCCCATAACAGTGCTGCATGTTGGAGATGCAACACAGAGGTGTTTCAGTTCACTCAATTTTGCACATCAGTTTTCATTTATGTCTGAATGCAACATGACATAGTGAAGTGTGTCTTTTGTGACACATCTCAGGGAAACCATGGAAGAAGAATGAGAACTTAAAGCCAGATTTTTTTCAAGCAAATTAGTCCAAATTAGACTTTTTGACTGAAATATTACCAGAAAAAAAAAAAAGGTTATATGCATCTAAGGTGTCACTGCAAGCATTTAGGGGCCAAGGCTGACGACTGAAATATCCCTTTCAATTTAACTGACTATCCCTGTCATTTAGTTAGTTATATCTCTGTCATGTTAGTATCTAGCACTGAATGGCAAACTGAAAATGCTTGCAGAATTAGGTTCTTGAAAGATAAATCAACAAACTTGGAAATAGACATGTATCAACACTGAAAAAATGCTGGCATTACTCAAGCAAGTGCACAAGGCTTGGTACCAGCAGCTGGAAAAAGTGACATAAATTCTTAGCAATTTTGCAATTCACTGGGGGCTGTGAATGGTGGGACTGGGTCTGCCTAGCTCTCCCCATTATTTTGTCCCCTATTTTAATGAATTCTTGAAGGCCATATGAAAAATCATCTGTGATATTATTTTGCACAGGCCTAAGTCCCACTGATGTCAATCGGGCTCGAAGAATACAACAGATGCATTAGTTCCATCATTTACTATCAGCATGTACCTCAAGTGCCTTGGACTTCTCATGACACATCTGGAATCACAGTCTGTAACTTCCACACCACCCCTGTCTGCTTTTCTCTTCTTCTCTTTCCCACAGTATTAAACATTGCAGAAGTTGGGCTGGTTGGACATGAATGCTGACTGTGTCTTTTATCACTCTCACCACCTTCTGTTGCTTTTAGTGGCAGTGCCACCACTTACCCAGGATGTGTTAGAACACTTGTTGTGTGACACTTCAAGCAAGTGCCATGCTTACTGTCACTCTTCACTCAAGTCCACAGATGCTGCCTCAACCTTTTCAATAAAAACTACCAACAAGGAGTAGCAGAGTTCCCTGTACCTCAGGAGAGCTTTCTGTGCCATTGCAATGCTGTGAAACACAAACATGAGTGAACTTGAGAGAAGCATCTCTGCCAGGTAAACTGCTCGTTGAACAAAGTGGAGATAAGCTAAGCTTGCTCCATCTTTGTAGCTGTATACAGGTGTCTGGATTAGGAGACAAGTCAACAAAAGTCAATGTGTAGTTGTTCGTAGGAGTGCAAAAGCAAGATTATTTTCCTTTCCCGTGTTTTAATCTGCAGTGAAAGGTCAAAATCAATTTAGAAGATACCTGTATCTTGATCCAGTGAAGAGAAAAACAATATTTCAGCTTACCCAAAGGAACACCAGTCACACATGTCACATATGATTGGCTGTGAATATTAAAGACCCAAGGAGAACACTTTTTTTGCCAGTATAATAGGAGTGTTTTTTTCATCAGGCAGTACTCTCTGCTGTCAGACATTTATGAGAAATCAATGAAAGTCAGAGTAGCCCCACCTCATATCTTTGTTCTCTCTCTTCAGCAGAGAAAGCCACTTCATTAGGTTTGACTCAGTACCCCCCTGGCTCAAAGAAAGCAGAGCTATTCACTGATGTCACCTATGGATTTCAGGGTAGAGCACTGTGGGCTGGGACCTTTCTGTATATTTGATATAACATAAAGAAACTTCAGCTGACCCCTCCTGACTTTCTCAACAGTCAAACTCAAATTGAAAAATAGTCTTAAACCAGCTCTGTCAAGGAATGGCAGTGCTGTCTAAATGATCCAGATTTCTGACTGGAGCCATACATAGAATGCATTCACAAGGTTTCTTCAGACCAGGAGTGAGTACAGTGAGAACTGACCTACAGTGAGATACTGGCTATTGAATTCCAAAGCTATTGAAACCAATAGCCTCAGTGCTGTTTCTACATCCTTTTTAACTATGCTAAAATTACTCTTTTCTGATAATTCTATTCTTGAAATGTCCTAGAGTTAGCTTACTCTTCCTTTTTTTTTTTTTTTTTCAGAGGAGATTTTCCAATGAAAAATTGTCCTGGACAAGATATAAATAACATCTGGGTGTGAAAAGCTCTTTAAAAAGCTGACTAAGTCAGAAAAGAGCATGAAGATTTATTTTTTTTCCCTCAGTATGATAGTCAAAACCGGTAATCTTTTCCTTTTGGATAAGCCCAGCTATGTGAGGGTAGTAGGCCAGGCTGCAGGTGCTAGCCTCATTCAACATTTCATGGGAATTAAATTCTCCTAGGAGAAGCTTAGCTTCCCTCCTGCTTCTTTCTTCCCTCTGACTTGCTACCTCTTCAGGATAACCTAGAGTTAATTCATGGTAATTAATGCTGTCCTAGAAACTCAGGTAAAGATGATGTGTTTCTCCTCCCAAGACCTTCCTTTATGCTATTTTCTTTGCCACACCTTCTGTTTATTGTACAGCTGTCATATGGTGAATCTTGTTTCTTCTTGCCTCAAGGGATTTATCAGAAGTTTGTTACTTATCTATGGGAAAACAATTGGTAAATAGCTGTCCTGCTATTCTTCTGTGAGAATTTCATATTCTGTTAAGCAAATTAGATACTGAATACATTTCCCTCTGTTTAGAATGGTTTCATTCCTCAAATGCTACTCCATGAGGATTGCCAGTAGATACTTCCTGCATATTTTTCCCACCATCCTATTTCTGGCCTCTCCATATCAACCTGTCCTCTAAGCTCATGCCCACCTCTTTTATCATTTACACATGGCATAATGTCTTGAGAACAATCCCATTTCCTTAGAGAAGATCCCCTAGACTTTTGCACTTAACAATTTCTCCTAAAATTAGGCTGGCTGTACATCTTTGCTCCATCCTCACTGCATCTTAGTGGATGCTAATCTGAGAATATATCTGCCTCTAAACCCTTTACTCAGCTGGGACACATAATGGTACTTCAGCATGAATAACATCCTGAGAATAAATTGTTCACTATTGAATTGGCACTAAATTATTACCAGGTTGAGAAGTTTGATCTGATCACCCTGCTCTGCTGTGACCCTTCCTGTTTTGGAAGACAGCTCTTTGCAGGGAGCTTCATGGGACTCTTAGTATCAGAAAGGCTCTTGTCACCAGAGGCTGTACAGACTGAGCCTCTTCATCTTATTTCACTCTTGCACCGTTCTCACCTCTGTCTTACTGCCTCTTACATTTGTAGTTCCCTAGAGCACAGGGTGATTAGAGATCTCCTCCAAAACAAGTCTCCTAGCCCTGAGGCCTTGTGGCCTGGAGAAGAGACTCCTTCAGATCACCTGCATGCTACTACAGGCTGAAGGTCTCGAGAACTTCCACAGCTGGTAAGACAGTGAAGAATTTGTGTGGATAAAAGCAGTATTTCACTATATAAACCATTTCATTCACTCAGTAACAGCTAGTTAAAGCTAGTAATGTCTCAGTTATTCCTTTCTGTAACTGATGCTGTGACCCAGTCCAAATTTTCCTCAGTCTGGAGAACACCAGAGGGGAATTTCACTCTTGGGAAGCACCTCTTCTGCCTGTGGTGAGAACAAGCCTTGGTGACCAGGCCACAAATGGCTTTGGAGTAACCATACTGAGGCTCATAACAAAACTTATTTGTGCACAAGCTTCTGCGGAAGAACATAAAATGAAGCATCAGCCAAAACTTCCTGTAGATCCAGCCTTGTGCATGTGTTTGGGTAGTGGTGTTTCATTTTTCTGGTTGGTGTTCTCATCAGAAATGAAAGAGAATCTATCCAGCAAACTGCTCCAATAGCCCAATAATGAGATTTCATAGGATTCTCCATCATGTGGTGGTCATGACACGCTCTTCAGAACAGGTCTAGGACCAAATTCAGTACATGAGATCCTGCCCGTAGGGACTCTATTAGGATAAATATTGGTTTGTTCCTTCAGATTAGCAGAGCCAGCTTTGCACTGAACACAACCATAAAGTAAAATCATTGCTGAGTACAATGGAATCTGGCCACTTTTGGCCACATGCAGCTGAGGCCACAGCAGAATTTTGTGCCCCAGATAGCCGCAGGTGAAGAACATGTGTGTTGGCAGTGGGGAGCTCTGTCTCTGGCAGAGGCAGCATATCCTCAGAAACAGACCAGCTGGGCTCCCTGTAGAGGTTGGACACTCGGAACCATAAGTGTGATTTCTATCCCACTGCCACCATTAAGATGCTGCCATTTCCCACCATGCTGCTTATCATCCAGAAGTTTTCCACCTTGCCTTTCTGCCCTAGTTTTTAACAATTTTCTCTTCCTGGAGAGACCATTCCAAGGGGCTGAGAGCAAGATCTGGGGACTGTCCTGCTTCCTACTCAGTGTTCATCTAGACTGATGTGCTTCTCAGACGCTTTCTGTCTCCCCTTCCCAAGCCTCATTTCTGCAGCAATGCCTGACGTTCTCTGGGCAGGGTGCTGGGAAGACACGGAAATGAGCATTTGCAGACACTTTGAACTGTCTCCTGAATAAATGGAAGAAAACTGAAGAATAGCCAGACAGCAGAGATTATTGATTTTATAGCTATTTCAACAGCTTCATCAGCGGTGGCACGTAAAAAGAGCTCATCATTTATAAATGGACTCTTCCAGGGATCAAAGGCTTGTCAGGCAACAATTAGTTCTGGTAATTTATCAATTGTTTGAGCTTGTCAGGTGGAGAGAGAAGGCTAGTTCTGCATCAGCTCCCTTGCAAAGCTGTGGCTGTAGCCAGGGCCAGGTAGGATGTGCATGTCATCCATTTGCTAAATATTTCATGTCCTGCAATGTGCCATCAGTCTTTCCGATACCTGACACAATTTGGTTACGCTGTCAGCTGATAAGGAGGCATCTCTTAGCACACTAATGTCACTCCAGCCACAGGTTCTTTGTCTCCTTAACAATGTCCATGTCAAATCCCTGCTGAGCAGCTAAATGAATTGGAATGCAGCAAAAAGAAGGAAAAAAGAAAAAAACCTGTGGTCTGTTTTTAATTAGCCCATAAACCATTCAGAGCTTCCCAACTGTGCTGTCCATCCAGAGAGGGAAAACTGAGGGCAAATATACTCTCTCCTTGTAGACCTCATGGTAAAAACAAAATCCATGTTAACAGCAAGAGCTGATTGGAACAGATGAAAAGCCTGAGCAAAAGCAACCATTCTGTGTAGCAGTGCCTGGTCCAGGTGCTAAGAGCAGCTGCACACTTTGCAAAGCATCCTTTGCAAGGGCACCTACAGAATTTGGCTATACTGACCAGAATTCTGCTAGTTTAATTGGGAGTAAAAAAACAGATATCAAGGCAGAGAGCCCCTTGATTTTGGACTTTTCTGACAATGGGGAATAGATCCAAAATGTGTTGTAAAATGTTGAAAAGAGCTTCATTGCAATACGCTATCTTGCATGTGCACAGGTTTCCATGCCTACAAGTACACATACCAAGCTGGTAAATGCCTTGAATTTCCCCGGATGTACCTGATCACATACACCTGATAATATATTTATACAATTATACCTTTTTAAGAACAGTACCTTTCTTATTTGCTATGTGACGGGACTCAATTCTGCACATTCCTATGCTGATAGCTTCATTTTGCAGCTTTTTTTCTGATCTCCTTTCCATGTATAACCACCAGTTTATTTAATTTATAATGTGGGGCACCAAAGAATTTCCAGTGGAAGTGCAAACTGTTCCAGGAATTTCACATATGCAGGTTGTTTTAAAGCACATGTGAACTTTCATCCCTTAATCACATTTTATGGTTCTTCAGACGTTCATGGAACACAGGCTGAAAAAACAGCTACTATCAGAGTTTCATACAGAAGCAGCCCACAAAACTGTGTTTGGTCACAGGGACAGTACAGAAATGCTTCTGTGTAAACAAAAATAAAGGAAAGATGGTAGTTTGCTTGGAAAGTTGAACCCTGTGCACATATAGACATTTATAGAAACATCTTTGGAGAAAAATAATTACTCAGCAGAAAGTGGTTAGTTCAAAGAATAAATTCTTACTGTATAGTAATATCTAGCCAACTTTCTGACTTGCCTAAAGGGTCAACACCAGAACCAGCAATCTATAATCTATTGCCAGTTCAGGGCAAAGGACGGCACTCATGAACAATCTGCTTTTCAGTCAGGTGAAAGACACCTTTGTGCTCATGATGAAGCAGACTAAGAGTGAGGTAAAATTAAATTAGCAGTTTTAATGCACATTTGGAAGCCACTGGAAAGCACATAGCTGCAAAGGGTCCAGCTGGATGTGTACTGAGAATGACATAATGGTTAGCAGAGACCCAGAAGGAAAAACAGCAAGCCAAGTCCTCAGGAAAAGCCATAAGATTTTAGAAAGATAATGGATTAAATTTCTGGGAAAACTAAGAAAATGTTCTTCTTATGAAAACATGGAAGAAACATGGACATCTGCTGAGGTGACTGTGGATTTCATAGCTGTAGGCTATTGCTACATGACTGATACAATAAAACCTTTCAGCTGGTGAAATCATTGGGATTCCTCCAAACTCCCCTGAATAATGCCAGTTTAGTCCATCCACAGGGAATATGGGATGACTGGACAGCACTCCCAGCTGAGATGCTTTCTCAGAAAAATCTGCTGTAAGGTAGTGATAAGACCTGTGGGGACATTTTGAGATGGTACCTATGGAAAGAGAAGCTGGCACAACAAAGCAGCCCCCATGGTGAACCTGAAGCCATGTGCGATGGGAAGTTTGAATTTTCAGAGGACTGGTCAGGGCTGCTGGTGGGGCTTGTGACTTGCAGCCACCCCAAAAGGCAAACTGGCAGCAGTATTGAGCATGGCAGGCTCTGATCAGCCCAGTGATGATCCCTCTTTTTCAGCAGCATGGGTTCTTTTAATTCCTGCTTGCCTTGCTGCATAATTAAGTCAACTGCCTGATGGATGTTCTGGGCAGCCCATGTCCGAGGAAAGGGAGTCTCCTTTGAGGTGGCATGAGAGGTACAATCATAAGGGAAAAACCCGCAGGGCACTCTCAAGACATCTCTCCAGCATATAACGTCACAGTTCTCGTTCTCTGCTTTTTTGAGCTCCTTGAGGGAAATCCTCCCACAGGCAAATACACACCTTAAAGGACTGCACATTTCTGATAAAAATAAGGCATGCACCATTTGTCTACTTTTCTGTCCACTTCAGTTTGCTGTCTAGTTTTTGAATATCACTGCTTTATACTCCTGTTAGAAATAAGAGAAGATTAAAGTAAGAAACAAAAGATGAACAATCTCTTGCAACAATAGGATTGAAAGGAAGATAAGATGACAAGAGGAGAAGCTCTTGCCCATCAAAACATTCAATACACGTGGCTACCTTTTCACAAGGAGTCCTTGGAGCACTCCTGTTTATTTTTCATGATGGATACTTCATGAAGTCCTGGGTTGAATTTTGTTTGTGAAAAGAGATGGAGAAAGCGAAAGCAGAGAAAAAATATAAATCAAACCTATATGACCAAAATACAGTGCTGCTTTCTTCTTGCCAGATTAGAAGTTGGATTTGTTTCTGGTGACTGGCACAAACGTACATTTTTCCTTTAGCTAGGAAAAAAGCTAGTTCTAGGGTTTTTTTTTGTTTTGTTTTGTTTTTTTTTTTTTACTTTGTTTTCTCGGAGGGAAAAACACAACAACAACAGTGTGGGCTTGAATTACAGTTGATGAACTCAAATAATTTCTGTAGCCCCCAAAATAGTTGGAGAGGTCAATGAAACCACAAACTCCATGGGGCTCATCCATTTCTGAATGCAGCTTTTTTGAGCCAGAGGCAAACTGCCCTATCACTTACCAAAGTGATGTTTATCTAATTTATTACTATCAAATGCTTTCAGGGAGGGAAAAAACCCAACCAAACAATAAAAAACTCCTCGAAACCCAGACCAAGGAAACTAAGAGGCCTGTGCTAGCAAACCCATGTCTGTTTGTACCCAGTGTGGCAACACCAGAAAGAAGGAAGCCTTTCTGGGTCAAATTCTGCTCTCATTTTCACTGGCAGAAATGGTGCCTCTAAAGCTGAGGGAATTGTTGGCTGGCCAGCTGGCCCATTGGACTTCAGGCAGAATTCAGGTCTCCTTGACCTGATCAGAGCAGAGGAGCTTGTCCCAGGCACTAAGACATACCAACTGATTGTTTAACCATATTGAGCAAAATAGGCTTCCCTACCATTTTTCACCTAGTTCAGATTTGATCAGAGATATAAAATAAAGGAAGAAATGAACACTCATTCTGGCTATGGTTCTGAAATGTCGTTTGCACGATGTTTACCTCAGGAAAAACGATCTTGCCACTATCTTTGTACTTTATCTGCAGCTTTCTGTCTCTCTGCATACTTACACTTAGCACCACAGCTTCCAAGCATTCTCCTCTAATTAATCAAAAAGTCGGTCCTTTTGTTTCCTAGGTCACAAAGGAAGAACAGTACATTAAATAAAGATATTGGCTAAGGATGGAAACTGGATTTCTACCCGAGGAGCCTAATAATAGTGCCTGATGCAGGCCAAGTAAAAATTGATATGGTTTTATATACACAGAGGCAAACAGTTGAGTGTGAAAAGAGTAAACACCAGATAGCATTCAAACGGTGGTTTATCCAGCTCATTCTGTGTTTGTAAATATAGAAATGTGTTGTGGTGGCTAAATTTATTCTAATGTAAGGAAACATGAACAAAGAGGCTGGTATTTGGTAACTTCTATAGGCAACATTAGGACATCCTGCAGGAATTATTTGGGGGCAGTTCATGATAATGTGGTACAGATTAGAGTTGCCATTTCTGGAAAAATCAGGTCAGAATTATGTAGATAAGATGGAAAGAATTTCAGTAGCATTGTAGTATTTTTCCTGACTTGAAGACTGACTCACACGTCAAAGCTTTGTTTTATTGTATACCTTGTTTTGATCTATAGTCAAAACAGCCTTTATCCAGAGAAAAAGAAAATAAACCAGCTGAGAAAGAAAGAATTACAGTCAGCATTGAATAAAAATAAGTACAGCAAGCCTAATTTTGGAGAATAGTTGTCTTTTCCTGTGAAACTTTTTTCAGTTCCAGAAATGGCCATACTGAACCCAGGAAAAATCGGAGGAGGGAGATACACTTTGATAACAGCTCAGCAATGAAGCTTTTCCTTGCTCTTGGTGTGAGATGGAATTTCAGTCATATGTCAGGTGTATTTTGGGCCACCCTGGAAAGTAGTGTCCCTCTTCCCTATACACTTCCCCTTATACTTCTCAAATTTCATCCTGGATTAGAAGGACCTCTCACTTAAAAAGGAGAAAGATCATGGTCATGAAAGGTTCCCTTTTTCAGAGCAGTGAGATTAGTTCTAGTTAGAAGACCAAGAGCTTTGACTCTGCAGTCAGCACAATGTTTCCTTTGGCTTCAGGTAGAATATTTTTTCACTCAGGTCGTTTATAATAAGTAAGATTGTACTTTTACACTGCTCTGTGTTCGGTGCCATAAATCCCAGTACATATTATGCCTCTCTTTTTCTCACCAGGAGCTCTAGTCTAAGTTACTGAATCTCTTTCTCCCACAGAGCTTTGAGAAGGAGCAAACCTCTGGGACAGACCCTGGTACTTGTATGTGAGCCAGAGTTAAGATAAAATGCTTCATGTTCCCTTTTGCTTATTCAATGAGACAAACAGACTGCTGAACTCTGCTTTTTCAGTTTAGCTCATTAATGCAAACCAGGGTAAGCTGCAGTTTATGCTCCAATGCCTCAAGGCAAATAGAGGGGAGGGTGGCATGCAGAAGCAGCAGTGCATCCCCTTCTACCCTTGCTGCACACCAGCAGGTCCCTGAAGCCAGCTGGGTGGCATGAAACAGCTCCTGCCACTCTTCCCAAAGCCTGCAAACCCCCACTTTAAGGGGGCAGGGGGGGCATCTTACCCTCCTTGTGCTCTTTGCATTGAGGCTCATGCCCTTAATTTGCACGACCCTGGGGACCACGCCGAATCCATGGCATGCCAAAAGGCCAGCGAGTGCCTGTCACTACACAAAGCTGCAGCATGAGCAAGCAGCAGATGCAGCTTACTGGGAAGGAAAGGAGAATGGAAGCCAGCTTTTGACTCCAGGCATGAACAGAGTAAACCTTGGAAGGAATAGGTTTATTTTTAGGATGGTCTCTCAAGAATCTCTTAAGCAGATAGCCAGGAATTTGAGCTACTAAAGCCCACCCACAGCATCATTTAGGCCAGCCACCTACAAATTTCAAATAACCTGCCTTAATAACAGCACAGACACTGCTGCAATGCTCTCCTACTCCCAGAGTTGATCCTCTCCCCGCACTCTTTCCTGGAAAAGAAGACAGGAGCAACTGGGATGGCGATGCTGTTGCACAGCTCCTTCACTATCAGGAACATCCCACACCAGCTGCTTGCCTGCCACTTTGGCTCAGTGAGAGGCAGCATCTCAGCTACTCGCTTGTTTATTTTCCCTGCCAAAGGCAACCACCGGTAGGGCAAGAAATGGAAAACCAGGGAGCATTAGTGAGGTCTCTTCACGCCTGACAGAGGTCACTGATCCAGGCACATCCCAAGCAGTCAGGGCTGGTGATGCAGAGATCAAAGGACAGCTCTGGGGGCTGCATCCTGCCCTGCAGAAGCACAGGGGCTCCCAGTTCCTTCCCTTTGCCTGGACCAGGCACTCCTGTCAGACCAGGACTGGCAGATGTCATTTTCCCACTGAATTACTGCTCTAAAACATAGCAGAGCAGTGTGAAGGAAACATGATATGGGCCACACTGTCAATATTATGAACATTGACAAGAAATCCAGAACAACTTTAGAACTTTTCAATGGTCACCACTTCAGTGTTTGGTTCACATTTCTTGCATGGTACTTCCTTGTTAAGTTCTGTTTAAAAAAAAAAACCAACCAACCAACCAAAAAAAAAAAAAAAAAAAAAAAAAAAACCAAAAAAAAACCCACAAAA
>VXBU01002456.1:411271-564131 GCA_013400315.1 Bombycilla garrulus
GGGGAGGGGCGCGCCCAGGGCCGCCAGGGGGCGCCCTGCCCGCGCGGCGCACCTGAGGGCGGCTCTGGGCCCTGGGATTCGGGAACTCAGGGATTCAGGAATTCAGGAATTCAGGGCTTCGGGCTTCGGGGCTCTGGGCTCCACCTGCTGCTCCTGCTACTGCCTTTGGGAGAACCCGGCAGTGGGACACGGCGGTCCCTTGTGCGGGATGATGGGTGCCTGACTGCGCTGGACCCTGCCCCATTCCCCTCAGATCCTGCTAGGGGGGCTCTGGGGGTCTCAAGAGGTTTGGGTTTGGCAGCAGCGGTGGAGCATTGGGGTATAATCTCCCTTTTCTGCCATGATAAGGCAAGGTGCTAAACACACCTTGTGTGTTAAAAACGGTGTGTTTTAGGTGTGAGCAGGTGTGTAAAGCCAGGTAGNGGCGCGGGGACGGAGCGCCGTGGCGGGTGCCCTGCGTGGCGCGGCTCGGTGCGCCCCGGCGCGTCTGGCTGGCGCGGCGGTCCCCGGCGCCCTTTTATAGCGAACCCCCATGGAGCGGGTAAACAGCCCCGGCGCTATTTTATCCCGAGACAATGTTATTCTCCTATTAGTCACCGCGCGGCAACGTGCGGGCCGAGATAAGGCCGGGGCTGGAAAGGAAATCGCCTGCAAACTTCAAGCGCAGGGGGCGGCGGCGGCGGCGGCGGNCTTCGGGCTTCGGGGCTCTGGGCTCCACCTGCTGCTCCTGCTACTGCCTTTGGGAGAACCCGGCAGTGGGACACGGCGGTCCCTTGTGCGGGATGATGGGTGCCTGACTGCGCTGGACCCTGCCCCATTCCCCTCAGATCCTGCTAGGGGGGCTCTGGGGGTCTCAAGAGGTTTGGGTTTGGCAGCAGCGGTGGAGCATTGGGGTATAATCTCCCTTTTCTGCCATGATAAGGCAAGGTGCTAAACACACCTTGTGTGTTAAAAACGGTGTGTTTTAGGTGTGAGCAGGTGTGTAAAGCCAGGTAGGGAGGGAAGGAGGGAAGATCCATGCCTACCCTTCACCTTTGGCTCTCACCGCCAATTCTGTCCAAGTAATTTTTCTGGCGTGTTTGTGTTTTCAGCCTTCTGTCAAGGAACAGAGTCGGTGTGGAAGCTGGACACTTGAGGAGTGGCTGCAGCAGTGCCATCACAGATACAGACATGCATGGAATCCACTGACCTCCCAGCTGAGGGAAGCAGCCCCTGACTATAAACTTAAGTGAACTCAAAATGCCTGTGATCCGCCGTGGAGCCCGTCGTGCTGCAAAGCGTGCCAGTTTCACCTATGATAAATAGATAAGGCTCTCTTGGTATTTGTGGTATTTCCGTGCACTGTGCTGTAATAATAGAAATGACCTTGGAAATCACAAAGAGCGGGACTGTTAAGTGCAAGTTGCATTGTGGTCTGGCAGGTGAATGGCCAGTTTTTTAAAGTATCAAATTATACTGTGCTGCTGTATCATAGCGGACAGACTGTCTGCAGCCGTGCTGAGTCAGAATAAAGGTCCATTTAGCTGGTATCCTCTCTGCCACAATGGCTGTTAGCAGATGGTATGAGAAGGAGCACAAGAAAGGAATGCAGGTGGAGACTAATCCTTTCCTCGGTGTAACCTCCCTGCTTCTAACAGGATGAAGTGTAGGGGCTTTCCAAGCAATAATGAACATTTAGACCATTATGCTGAATAAACACCAGTGGCCCCATCCTGAGATGATCATATCTATTTATCAAAGGTATTCTAAAAACTGCCCTGTAAAACATCTGTGAGTGGAGAAAGCTGGATTATACATTTTTTTCCCCCCACACCTTTCCAGCGTAGGAGTCTATTTTCCAGAGCAGGGATTATATCATATTATGTCTCCTTGTGTATGTAGGGCAGGATTTACCGGAATGCCAATGTATCCGAACATGTGTGTGTGAATTGCTGCAGTCATGATAAGAATCTGCCAGCAGAGGTCACACAGCTACATAAAAAAAGTAATCGCAGCCCGCTGAAGTAATTAACTTTATCAGTGTCCAAAAGTTAGGAAAGAAACTAGGTGACTTTTTTCTCTCTCTCTTGGCATTAAAAAAAAAAAACAAAAAACAAAAAACAAAAAACCACCAAAAACCCACGAAGCAACTGTGTGGGTTGAAAGATAGCAATCGTTCTGTATTGAGTACAAATGTGCATAGCCTTTCCAAGCCTGTCACTTGAAGACTGTCTTTCATGCCAGTGCTTATTTAGATTTTTTTTCTTGAGATTCCTTTTTCTAAGATGTGCACTTGGAGCCAAAATGACTCACATTGGTGTAAGTTATTTTCAGCTTTTTCAGAATGCCTTGTTAGAAAGTATTTTGTTAGCTGACAAAAACAGCGTGCATGTTTCCTCTGAGTAACAAGGCACAAACATATTGCAAGCACTTCTGAAGGTGGTGTTCTGTTCTGCTTTTTTTTTTTAACAAAAACATCTTCAGCAATTTTTCATAAGAACTCACAAATATTATTGTTGTCACAGATCCATTTCCTCTGATTCAGCGATTTTTGATAGCTCCACTTTCAGACCTTGAGATTAACCAGAATCAAGCTATTCCTGTTGCTTGAGTAATGCAAAAACAAACTTATTTTCAGTTTGTTACCAGTGGCCCGGGTGGGTCATTTCAGGTTGCCGGGATTGCTGAACCAGGAGGTGGGTTTCCCCAGGAAAGGGTAATCCTGACCCCATCTTGGACACTGGGAGGTACCGAGATCAGCTTTGTGCCATGCAGAAATACCCTTCGGGAATCAAAGAAGGAAAAAATGTTCACTTTAAAGCTGTTTAAAGAGGAGTCTAACAATAGGGGTCGCAATAGAGGCCTTATAAATTCCGGTGAAGAGGACTAAACTTTTAAACTGGCTAGCAGTCAGTGTTTGCAGGACGGAAACACAGAGTCAGGTACTCCGCAAGTCATCCTGGTGCACAGCAAGCTGGATCACCCCAAGAGCTGGGAGGTTTGCGCCACATTTGCACTGCTGTCCATGCGGACAAGGGTGGAAGCAGGAGTTGAAGCTGGCTGCTCCTGCAGCAAGCTTTGTCCCTTTCTAGGTGGAGCAGCTTGGGCAGCCACCTCTGAGACATTGTGTTACGGGGCAAAAACTCAGCTGGCCAGCCAGTCTGTGGCTGTAACGTTCCAGCTGGAAAAGGCCATGGCACTGACTTTTCTAAAGGGCATTTTGTTTAGTGACAGAAATGTGAAATGCCTGCTTATCAGCAAAACAATAAAAGGAGATTGTAGAACTGTGCCTTTCTGTCTAGGGAACAAGGGGAGCAACATGCTGTTTTCTGCAGATTTGAGCACTATTCTCAATTAGGTGAAAGTTGTATAACTTGTCCATTTACTTCCCTCGCTGCCCCTCTTGCACCTTACTTTCTTCTTAGGAGCCGTCCCATCTTCCCGTGCCCCCTTTTACACAAGATGCAAATTTTTTACATAGCATGCAAGTCAAAGAGCTAACTATGCCATCCAGAGGGATCTGGACGGCTTGGGAGGTGGGTCCATGCAAACCTCAGGAAGCTCAGAAGGGCCAAGCGCAACATCCTGCACAGGGGTCATGGCAATCCCAAACCCAAATACAAAATGAGAGATTATTGGATTGAGAGCAGCACTGAGGAGAAGGACTTGTCTATTTTTCACCCAGAGGGTGGTTGGGCACTGGAATGGGGTCCCCAGGGAAATGGTCACAGCACCAAGCCTGACAGAGTTCAAGAAGTGTTTGGACAATGCTCTCAGGCATATAGTGTGATTCCTGGGGTGTCCTGAATAGGGCCAGGAGTTGGAATCGATCCTGATGGGTCTCTTCCAGCTCAGCAGATTCTGTGATTCTGTGATTCTGTGATTCTGTGACTCTGTGACTGAGGGTGTTGGTTGATAAGAAGCTTCATGTGAGCTGGCAACATACGCTTCCAGACCCTAAATTCAGCCACATTCTGGGCTGCATCAAATGCAGTGTGAGGCAGCTGGTCAAGGGAGGTGATTCTGCACCTCTACTCTGCTCTGGTGAGAGCTCACCTGGAGTGCTGCATCCAGCTCTGGGATCCCCAGCACTGGAAGGGAAATTACCTTATTCTCATCTGTCGCTACCCAGCCCTATAATGTATTTAATTCTCCTTACAGCTGTGAGAGTCCTTGGGCAGAAGTGTAATTTCTTGCAAACCGACTTTCTTTGTTTCTTCCCATCTCCAGTTAGTGAGGTCTAGCAAAGGATGTGGGTGCCTGTCTCACAATATACTTGTGGACTTCTTAAAGTGCTGAGGAGAGGAGTAAGGACAGCCCTGATCCAGCAAGCTGAGCCCTACCTGTTTCTAACATGTGGCCCAAACGGATCCTGTCCAATATCACAGATGATAATTTTCTTTCCAAAATTCACTCCATGTACAAAATTGCATTTGAACTAGGGAGGAAAGCTGCAGCTGTATGATCCTTGATGCAGGAAAGCCTCTATCAGAAAGCTCTTCCAGACCATGCACGTCCTGACACCATGTGGCAGTGACTAGATACCATTTAAAATACAAAAATCAAACTCCACTTAGAGCTGAAAGAGATGAGAAAACCAACATTTCTGAGCAAAGTTCACAGATTCTCCCAGGGCTAAAATTGTTATTACCAGAAAAACAAGTAAGATGGTTTGCAGAGATTCAGGTTTCAGAGGATAAAACCTGTTGTGAAACCTTCCTCCCACTTGTACTTTCCACAACAAAGAACTGCAAGCAATAGGAGAATATTTCACTGGAAGTAAAGTCATCTTTAAAGTGAGGGAAACATCAGGTGGTAAAATGGAAAGGCTTAAATAGCCTAGGAATAAAGAATCCATGTAACTTCTAGCGAAGAGTTAACAGGAACTTCTGCCTTACTTCAGCTATCCATTTCTGCCATGATATTGTGGGAGAAAGAGTGTCCAAAGGAATTCAATCCATAGTCCTTTGGCGTTACAAACAATTTGTACTGTGGTGCTTAAGTTGGATTTAATTTTTTCATTGACCCAATTCTCATGTTAGTGTCAACATTTGTAGAAGTTAAAAGGCTAAGACCTTGCTTCTGGCCTGGAAAATCTTAGCTTGGGAAATATTCCAGAGAAGGAGCTCTCTGTCTTACACCTGGTCTCTTGCAGACACATCGCCTTCAGCCATGTCAGACACAAAATGCTGGGTTGGTCCCACAGAGCTGTGATATATTCTCATAGCTATGCTTGGACTCTTGAGTTTGCTTTGGAAAAAAATATATATCTGCGTGGTCTTCAGCTCCATTCCAGGTTGCTCAAGTCACTCAAGTCACTCAAGTTCAAAATACAAACAGCATGAACTATGTCTTCTAGAAATGTGAAAAGATGGTAAAAGGTTACCTGTATTGATAATTGGCCCCTTAAGAATGAGTTGTGCAAGTAAGAGTTTAATTATATAAAGATTAACATCAATAAATATAAGAGATTAGTGCAAGGACTGCAACAGAAGGCTTTAGCAAAGAAAACACGAAACAGAAAGCATCACTTGTAGAAAACCAGATCTAGTTTCGTATACAATCTCTTCTGTGAATACAGCAGCATATGACAGAACACTTATTTGCAAATAACAGTTAGTGGAAAATGTGCTTTATCAGGTTTGTTTACTTACTTCTTGGCAAGTCTGGCGTGCAAGGAGCTCAAACCCAGTGCTTCCAATTAGAAAATCTGAAGGAAATCAAAAGAGCAGTTGCTCTAACTGATACCTTGCTTCTATCAATAAGGCATTTCAGAGTTTCATGTTCTTTAATAATAGTTTCTCATGGCCTTGTCAAAAAATCAGTGATGCCATCTCAGTGTCCAGAGCTGGGAGCTGAAGTGTGGAGGACAGTACCTGTGCCATCAGACAGCAGATATGGTTTCTAAATTAGATGAACACCTTGGTTCACCTGGTGTCTGAATTGCCTTTTGGAGTACGGAAAAGGGCCTAAGGTGCTGACTGTCCTAAATTTAGGCACCATCCTCTTCCTAATGTATAGAGATAGCAGGGGATGAATCCAAGTTGGTGGCTTGTCCAGAGTCCCCTCAGAAATTGCTGAGGGAATGGAGAAATGAGCTGAGTTCCACAAACCCATGTCCTGTATCCTGCCTGGTACGTTACTAGCCTTTCCAGTACTTAGAGGTTTGTTTATCAAAACTGACTTTTTTTTTCCTGTTTTGATTTGTCCATCACTTGGATTTTCTGTTGCTTTAATCAGAAAAGGTATTTATGAGGTCTTCTTGCAGTTTGCTTAGAGATGCTTCTTTGAATTAATTAATATAACTGACTTTTGATGCCTAATTTTTCCACCTGTCATGTGGCCTGCCCCACCTTTGAATGAGTCTCCAAAGACTCAAATTAGTAGATTTCTGAGAGATGTCTGACTCTACCCTTTCCTGAGTGCATAAAAGCCTTGCTGAAATGAAGGCAATTAGAAAAATGCATTGTTCCAAGGATGGTGTTGAACTGTCTTTACGGCACAGTCCTTTGGCCAAGGACATACAGCCCCTCTGGGACTGCTTTGCTCCCTCTGTTTTGAGCCTGGGGTTCCATGGGTGGGCCTGCTGGTCCCAGTCTTTTCTTTGTGAGAGAAATGAGTATGGGCCAGGAAACACCACGGGTTTAGATGCGGCCTGAGCCATGGGTGTGGGTTCGTTTTTCTCCTTTTCCAGGTACTCCCTTTGTTCCCAAACCCTTGGCACCACAATTCTGCACACGACTGCCTGCAAGATGGACAGGAAAGCAGCCTCATTACAAGGCAATGCTTCTAGCACCAAAGATCTACTTGTCCATTTGGGCATATGCTTGTCCTTTTTTTTGACCAAAGTGTATTTTGCATGTTGACGAAGTGTTGATCATCTCTCTCCAGCTGCAGTTCCTAGTCTTCATCTGCCCTTGTTTCTCCCAGGAGAAGGCTGCTTTGTGAGGAAACATTGCACTAAACATGCTCCAGCTGTTTCTCGCACCCTATCTCAGCTTGAACAAATTACACCAAAGCTGACAGAGGAGAGAAACTCTACAGTAACTACAGTTATTAAGGAAAAAAAAGAAATAAAATTCAGAAACGGTCCTTCTTATTTATAAAGGGACAATAAGAGGCACACCCTCTTCTTTTACATGGGACATACACGCATTAAAATATCTCCGTCTGAGGTAAAATATGGACCACACAGACCCAGGGTTTGTTATGGCAATTACTCATTGGTGACACTGACAAGGAGATTTTGTGACCTGTCAAGGCCAAGAAAACAGGAATAGCAGCTTGAGGATAGATGATTCCCGAGCACTGAGCTAAGATTACCTTACAGACTCCACCCCCTGCCCTTAGTTGCAAGAGCAAGCTGTTCTGAAGTGTGCATGCCACCTGCGGCATCAGCACTGCCCCAGCACACCTCCAAGTGCCTGAGAGATGTGTGGGGATGAGGCACCACGGCAAGGGAAGGCTATAAATGTCTCCAGGTTCCCATGAGCAGCAAAAAACTAAGATGCCTGGCAGGGCTGTATGTCGATATTTGACATATATGACAAATAGCATACAGGAATGAGGCCAGCATTCCTGGCTGCTTTCACTAAGTGTCCTTGAGGGATGTCTCTGTTAAGAATTTTTCACCAGCTATTTCCATTTTGACTTCTTGTCAGAGCTTGAGCTGGTGCCCCTGGTAACTTCACTGCAGTCTTGGTGCCTGCAGCCAGGCCTCTCTGTTCTTACTGTTTCAAACAGGTTTACTTGCTGTGTCAAAAAAAAGGCACTGCAGTTTCCTCAGCTTTCTCTAAGCATTTAGCACTGTAGCTGTAGGCACTCAGCTGAAATGGAGGAAGGTTCTGTGGGAGGGGTATCCCCTGGGACTACTCGGATGGTGTAGAGCAAATGCCGGTCCGTGCTCTGACAAAGTTTGTGGATGGTGAAGACTTTTCTGCTAATGCTACCAGCACTGGATATGCAACGTCCTTGGACTCATCCTGTTCCAATTAGCTGAGCTGGAGTTACCCTATTACCATCGGCACAACTGTATGTGAGCCTTAGGTATTTCTTCCTAGGGTCAATTCTCCCCAGCATTTACCATCTCTTCACAGTTTTTAATAAAGTCGTCTTCTTCTTATTAAAGACAAATACATTCCACCTTTCCTAACAGGATTGTGATGTAGAACCGTATAATTAGTTTCAATTTCAACAGGAACAACCAGCTTCTTACAATAGGTCTAGGATGAGTCTTTTGAAAATAGGAACTGTATATATCACAAGTAGGTCAAACCATCAGCTGACAGAACAGCTCAGCTTTCTTCAAATTCTTGCAGATATATTTCCTTTTTCAAGTGAAAAGCATCTTTCTGAAAAGCTAAGCTGGTTTCACAACATCTGAAACAGAGTGAAAGCAGTTTCATTTCAGTTTTTTGGAGGGCAGAATAATAAGGAGGGTTCAAACCTGACTGCACCAAAAGTTTAGCATTGTGTTTTCAACACATTTCAGTGATAAGCTATTAATATAATTTTATTCCTAGTTTTTAAAAGGGCTTTTAAATCACACTTTTCTCTAGGATAATGAAACTTAATTGGGAAGATATCCAGGCCAAATGCGAAGAAGAGAAAGGCCTCCTTTCTCAAGAATTTTCATCCTGACACCAAGTTTTTTAACTTCACTTCAGCCACCGTTACCAGATCTGTCTCTTTTCCCAGAAGAAGTGGAGCTGGCAGTAAATTTGAATATGTGTTATTTTGTACAATGGAAAAGAGATATAAACCCCTTGCTTCCTTTGATGATTCAAAGAGTTTCCCTCTTTGAACTGGGCCATGTGACGCAGCGTCACGCTTAGTCTATTTCTTTGCAGCTTGCTTGTTTCCCTGACAAAGTGGAAATCAAAAGCATCAAGGCAAAATGGTCCTCTCAAAACCCACTTATCTTGACAGGGAAATGGTTTAAGACCAGGCAAAAAAGAAACCCTCACTTCCTTTTTCTAGAGAAATTATGCCACGTTCATCAGCAGATGTGTGTTTCATTTCCATCCATTTACCCTTGTTATAAGAACAGGAAGAAACAGGGCACCTAAGGACACCTACCCTTTGCTGCCTTTAGTATTCACGATTTTTCCACTCTTTCATTAAATAGAAATATCTGTTGTCACACTTGAATGAAATAACATCCTGTTTTCCTTGAAGTTTGCTTGGGATTGTGTAAGATATTCCTTACAATGAGAAAGTGGGATTTCTAACTCTGGTAGAAAAAAGAGACTTTTACTGGAAACAATCATCTTTGCATCCCTGGGGAAACCTTACCATATGTTTTCAGTATATAAGGGAGGCTTGTAAGAAAGACGGAGAGAGGCTTTTTATGAAGACCCATAGTGACAAGGGGCAACAATTATACACAGCAAGGGGAGAATTGGGTTGGACATAAGGAAGAACTTATTTATGATAAGGGTAGTGAGGCATTGCAACAGGTTGCCTGGAGAAGTGGCAGATGTCCCAGATCTGGAAGTGGCAGGGAAGTTGGAAATGGATGGTCATAAGGGTCCCTTTAAACCCCAAACATTCTGTGTTTCTTTGTGTTTCTGTCTTCAGCCAGGACCTTGCTTGCTGTGCCACCATTGCCATGTGTGCTGTACAGAACATAATTAGGTGAAAGCTCAGCTGCAGTAAAGGGATTGGTTCTTGGATCTTGCAAGTGGCCCTGTGGTGTGAGAAATGCTGGGAAATCAGCAGGCAGGGCCAGCACTGCCCCTCTCCAAAGCTGCAGCCAGGAGGGCAGGGAACTTGGCCCTGTGGCAGGCTGCAGCGGGAGACCTTCCCAGAAGAGACCAGTTTGCAGGGTCTGTGGAACTGGAGCTCCGTCTCCTCATCCTCCTCCTGAGGAACCCTTGCAGCAGGTGAACTGCTGCCTTGAGATAGTGAACCTGCCAGGCATTTCCTGTAGCAAAGTACACTGTAGCAAAAGGAGGCACTGATTAGTGCATGCAATAGAAACTGCTCTGCCAAAGCCTTTTTTATTTTTTTTTTCCATTTTTAATTTCTTTGGTCTTATCAGCAAGGGCATGGTTTTCTCAAAGGTTATTTGACAGCCCAGAGTCATGAAGCAAACACATTGGCCCAAGGCAAACAAGAAAAAGCTAAGCAATGAAGGAATTACAAAGCGCTGCATCCTCTCTGCAATGTAACATTAACACTTGAGTTAGTCCCAGAGCAACACAAACCATAGAAGTGTTATGAAAGACAAAAAAATTAGGGAGCCAAGCCCTAGAACAGGGCACAAGGAAGAAACACACATTCATGGAGGGCCACTCAAGAGAGACAGTTCCAACAGATCCATGTAGCTGCTGGAATTGCAAGGTCCCTGCTGCAGTGCTCATTTGAACAAGTAACCTGTGCCCAGTGGTGTTAACTGCATGACCAGCTCCATGAGCTTTGAGAAAGGCTTTAAGCACGTGCTCGAGAGTCTGCAGCATCAGAGTCAGATGCGTGTCCTTTTGTGGGGTGCCACTACCTGACAAAGTGCAGGTGACAGAAGGATTTAAAATGTCTCTTGAGGTATTGCATTCTGGGGAATACTGAGAAAGGAAATGCATGTTTCTGAGCTCACAGGTGCATATGGTCACCCTGCTGAGGCCACTCCTTGTTGGAGTGTGCCTCTGTCATAAAAAATCCAAAGCTCAGGACCTTCATTGAGCAGAGGACATGTCTTATTTTATAGGAGGTAATTTCATAGTCTAATGGGCTTCAGAAAATATTTTTTCTTCTCTCCATTCAGATCTGTCAGAGGTGTGGCTCTCTCACTACAAAGGTTTAGTGACTTTTTTTGCATGTCTGAGGATGTTAGAAATATTAGAAAGGATGCTGTTTTGGATCTTAAAAGTGGCCATTGACTTTTCTTAGGAAGTTCCTCCCTGGTCAGGGAGACCAAGTGTAGGAAAATAGCAACTTGGAGGCACAAATAGATCCGGGGCTTGTCTCCAGTTCCTACTGTGGAGAGGCACTTCATTATAATAACGACCTTCAGTGATGCAATAAACTTTGTGACACATACCCTGTGGCATAAAGCAAACAAAACCACCTCTGTCTTTGTATACCTAGCAACTATTTTTAAGCTCCTACTTGGGAGGGGCCAGCAACAGGTTTATAGAGGAAAAAGAGGTTGGGAAAAAAAAAAAAAGAACAATCTGTAAAGAAGAAAATGAGAGTGTGGTAGGAATTTAAGACACGTGAATCTGTTTTCTGAAAGCACCAGTTCACCAGGTTCTGGAAAGGTAATCTGAATGCAAGGAGAGGAGTCCAGGTGGTTCAGTGTGGGGAATCAATACCACAACTTGGTATCACGCTCCCAAAAGAAGTGACTTCAGAGGAGAAAAGAGAAATAGGTTTTCCCTGAGTAGTGATAAAATCCTGGTCTGTTCTAGCCTGGAGAGGCTGCTTAGTTACTCAAGAATAAAAGCTGTGATTCTGTGGATGACCACAACAAGAAAATACTGAAATCTACTTTTGTTTAAAGGCTAAAAAATCGAAGCTGAGACTTTCACCAAAAAAGTGCCTAAAACAAGTTGCTGGTAAACTGAGCCCACCTTGCCTGGATTATGGAGATACCCCAATTAAACTGTCCCACAGAATTATTTTGGCTGTGGGCTGAATTTCCCCTCCCAGAACTTTTACCCACAGCTTTCTCTTCCTGAGGGCTTCCAGGCTTGCATTTGTTGTTCAAACTAATCAACCTGTTTTGATAAAACCAGGAACGGGAAAATGGGAATGCTGAGGCTCTTAGCTTTAGTAATAGGCGTCCTACTACATTGTTATTGCGGCGGAGAAGAGCCGGAGCTGGCCGCGCTTACCTCTCCAGCCTTGTTACAGCGCGGGTGCCTCTAGGTGGTGCCTGGATCTGCCTGCCAGGAGCCGGGAGCAGCAGCCTCGGGCCGGGCTTTGCTCAGCGGGAGATGAACATCTCACATCAGTGCCCTCCCGACGCGGCAGAGGCAGCAAAGCAGGCCCCTCTCTCTGAGAGAGGGAGACTAGAACTGGAAGGATCCCTGCACAGCGATAGGAATGTCTGCGGTTCATCCAGACCTGAGACATGTTCTCTCAAAGCTGCATCCCAAAGAAAACCACGAGTTTTTTTGCTTCGAGGATGCTGAAAAGCCCTTCTAGAGAATTTGTGTTCATAAGGAAACGTAACCAAGTTTATACCCTTCAGACTGAAGTGTTAGAAGAGAAAAGTGAAGTGGGCAGCTCATGGGTCATCAGCAGGAGTACGTGCCTACTTCTTTTCTGCTCTGCAGCCTATTTTGCTAACCTGAGCAGTGTGAAAAGTGTGGTGTGTTTGGCAGGAACAACTGCTAGAGACACCTGTGGAACAAAGGATGCCATGGAGGGTATAGAGGGTATAGAGCTGTCTCCTATCCTTGACTGTGAGGACATGATTAAGGGCAATATTGTGTGAAGGCGGTATATAGGGCTGGAATTGAAAAGCTCCACTGAATTTGTTGGATGAGGAGTGAGCAGTTCTTGGTATTTCTGTTTACATCTTTGAGGTGAGGGACATCCACCAGGGAGGTTCACAGCCTTGGGGTGCTCACACAACTCTTCAAAATGTACAAAGCAGCTAGGAAGCAGAATGAATTCTTGATTGGGAAGATAGGAGCTGCCTTGGAAGCCTTGCCATTTTCTTCGCTGATACACCATCCTTTTGAGTGGAGTGACAGTGCCTGTATTTAGGGATAAAGAATTCACCCTTGGGCTTCCTACCTGTCCCTACAGGTTTCCATTTGCTTGCATGTAAGGAGTGAGCAAATCTGGGACGAAGGATGTCACAGATGGGTGGACATCTGAGAAGGGTCATCTCACGAGTTCAGCCAGGAGCAGGACATGTCTGGCAGGAGGAGGGGGTACATCTTTGACATGCACTGCTCTCCTGAGCAGGCTGAGGGATTAGCCCCTGGATTTGTTTTTCAGATGATCCCATACTAACAGCTTTGGGTGGATTTGGTCTGCCTTCTCCACGCTGTGTCCTTTGACCTTTTAATCCTCCTGAAATAACCTATTCCTTCCCTGCCTCTGTCAACTCCCAACCCCACCAGATTTCCTTTTGTTGTTTTTCTCCTTGGACATGTTTTAGGAGGTTGTCACAGCTTTCCTAGTGGTCTGGGTAATTAGGTGGCAACTCCGGCTCCTTCCTCCTGCTGGACTGTACCTGTGGCTGTGCTTATCTAAGAGTGCTGCTGGACAAGGGTGTTAGATTTACAATTTAAACATTTTTTCACAGCTAAACCCGAAGTCTGGCTTTTGTGATAAATCAAAAGGAATATCTCTGACTTCTTTTCCCTTATTTTAACCTCTAAAAGCTGTGTGAGAACGTCTTTTGCAGGCCTAGATTTAGCTCACATTCTTTTGAGGCTCTGAAAGAAGCAGCCCAGCTAATGGCACCTCCATAGGGAGGTTCAGTCAGCTTTAGCTAGAGGATGGGTGCATGCTGTGTTTTTTCCCTGTGATGGATAAGGAGCTCTGTCTCCAGCCATGTCCTGCTGTCTCCTTGCCTTCCTCTGCCATCAGTGGCTGGAAGAAGAGGACCACAAGTGGCTCTTTAAAAGCATTTCTCACTGGTGCAGGAAAGGAATAATTAGTCCACAGTTATTCTTCTGGGCTTAGGTCTTTAAGCAGACAGGTCAATACACTTCCTTCTGCTGTCCATCCTCAAACTCACATGTAGAGGAACTGCTCAGAAAATTGTGTGGTGCCCTGCAAGTCTTATAGGTATCTGAGGTCCTTGGGAATTAACATTGCCTTTAAAATTATGTCTATATTTGAGATTTTCTCTCAAGAAAGATGGTTTAAGCATGTTGGAATTGGAAAAGTCCTTTTCCCTCATCACTCATGATCGCCTTGTATGAAACTGAATGAGTTCATGGTCGGCTGACTACTAGGTGGCAAAATACACAGGTGTTTCCTTGGCTCTGGACAAGAAAAGGCAACATTCCAGGGACTCTCAGCTTTCTCCTCTTCTCGTCCAGGGAGTGCTAGTTGGAAAGGGAATGCACAGAAAGGCAGCTGGAAAGCTGAGGACAGCAGCTGCTGTCAATGTCTGACGCTGCAAGAGCAAATGCAGAGGAGAAGGACGGCAATGTCTGATCCAGCCCAATACAGGGACATTCACCCAAGGGATCAGAGAGGAACAGACTTGTCTCAGTAGCTCATCCCACACCCCTGCACAAGGACACCACTGCCAGACTTGAAAAGGCATGGCTATTTCCCCGCACAGCCCAGCAAGTTTGTTCACTTTCCTTATACAAATAAAACTCTGCCAGGGTCACAGTTCCTGAACAGTTTACACTCACTTGCCATGTGAGTGAAGGAAGTAACTAGTTCTCACACTCCTTTGCACACTGGTGAAGGATGATGGCATAGATCTATAGGCGGTATACCGCAGACCTGCTGTAAGACCATTGGCTTAACCATGTGTGCTACAGAGAGAAATAAATTCCATCTGAATGTACAAAATAAAGGAAGCAGCCTTTTCACACCTGTCATGATGTCCAGTGTCATGTTTAGTTGAAAAACAAAATGAAGTACAACACGGAAAAAGTCTTCACAAAAAGGTCCTAAGACAGAATGCTTTTTGCTTTTTCCAGCTGACTCCTAAGGGGCATCTGTGTATGGAAAATACCAGAAACTTCTGCAGCCTCTGCACCAAATACTTAAAGTATTTGTTAAAGTATTGTTAAAGTAAGCATGGTAAATATAACCCTGAGCACAGTTTGTATTTAAAAAAAACCCCAACAAATCCAAACCACTGAAATTTTGGCAAGTCTTTGAAGTCAAAACCCAAGAACAGCTGAGCTGCCACAAGGGTCTTCAGTGGGATCCTGGAGAGTTTGTGTCAACCAGTGGTTGGAAAACAAACAAAAAAAAAAAGTAGAAGATTTTGGGTCAATTCCTTCTCTTAGGAGTTTTCCCAGCTTGCTCACCCTCATCCAGGGTCCAGGTGCATCCATTCAAATCCCTTGTGCATTCTGCATGTCTTGTTATGGGAAGGATATCGTGCTGCCACAATCCCTTTCCACATGTATGGGCACCTGTGCTGTGTCAGACCAAAAGCCAACAACATCAGTCTAAGACAGATTTCTGGGAAGGAGTAGGAGAATCGAGAAGGAAATAACATGAGACACCCCCATGAGTCACAGAAAACTTCCTGAGCCAGAGGTGGTGCTTTTGAATGCAGTAGCTCTCCATGGATTCCTATTCTGCTGAGTTACCTATTTTTCAGAAAACAGATGAGCTTTATTGTTCACAGCATCTCACAGCCAGTTGCTGTGGCTCACTTGTATTTGGTGTGAAGAAAATACGTCCTTTAGTTCATTCTCATTCTGCTTTCATTTCTGCTTTCATTCTGATCCTTAGTTCCTGTCATGAAGGATCCTTACATCCCTCCCTCCTGAACACGCAAAGGCTTACAGATTACTGTCATCCCTCTGCAGTCCTTCCTGCCATACTGGGACTGGTTTCCCATTCTCCTGTGCTGGTGTAAGTAAGACAGTGAAGTCTGCAGAGGCTGTACAGGAAGCATGGGAGAGAATATGCGTGTGGTTTCTTAACGCAAACTCTGCTGTACCCCTGTAATTTGGCCCTAAAATCTAACACAAGAGATTTCCTTATGTTACACCTAAAGCTATTTGGTGCCATTAGTAACAGAGCAATAAACCGGCGATCTTTTCTCTCCTGTCCAGAGGGAAAGGAAAACAGGGACTTGAATGCTAGATTAGGTTTTCAGCTTCAAGATATTGTTTGTGGTTTGAATGTTTTCTGAGCTTTGGTTTTAGAAGCATTCAAATTTATATCCCGTAAGTCCATGCTCACCCAGAAATTCAGTGAATTCAGGGGAAACAACTGGTCTCTGAACAGCTGTTAGTTTGGTTTTGAGTGCTTCAGAGAATCGTATTAAAATAATAAATTTCCATAGGAACTGCTACTGCAGCATTTTTTCTTTTTTTTCTTCCCCAAGAGGAAAGTTATGCAAGGCCCTGGATGATATCAGCACATCTGGACAGTTCAGAGAGTGGAGGGGTTTACGGGAAAGAGGAGATAAATGATAAACAGCAAAGAAACTCACGGTTTTCTCAGCTTGGGGCAAGTGGTGGGATCCTGGAGAGAGAGCTATGGACTGTGCCAGCACCAGGAGGGCCCTGCCTGGCTCTTTGCTTTCCAAAGGGGCACTGTGTCTGGCAGCCATCACAGACAGCAAACAGCTGCTGATTGCAGCAGTGGGAAGTGCAAGGCCAAGCAAATTTGTTCACAATTCCAACGCTAAACTCTCCCTCCATAGCTACAATTTGTATTTTTTGCTCTCGGGGATCTGTGCAGGGAGGGTTTGTTCCCCCTCTTGCCTAAGTAAGAAGTGTTGCACAACAGGCAGGTGCTGGATGCCTTGGTGCAACTTCAGCTCAGTCCTGCTGAGAGGAAAACCGTGGGATGTGCATGCAGGTGGAGGGGAGCCTGCAGCAGCTCTTGCACCTCACAGCTGCCACTGTGCAATTACATCCTTTCAGTGTCTTCAGATGCAAGCCAGGGCAGTAGCTACATGCTCTTTAGCTTACCACTCACAGCTCACAGCCACAACTCCCATATCAGGTTCACAAGCCTTCAGGACACGACTGATGGTGCAGGGGGGGCCCCTCTGGCCTGCTGGTAAAAACAGATCTGCTCATTCATGAGAAAGCGTTGCACAGTTTAAAATTAAAGAAATAAAAATTGCATTCCTTAAGTTTCTGCACACATCTTCACAATATAACTGTTTTTCAATAGAGCCACCTCTTAAAACATAATTAGAGGTCAAACATTAATGGACAATCCATGTCTTCAAATGTAATTAAAAGCACAAATACAAAACTGCCTCTGTCCAGAAAGTTCCTGTGCTTGGCTAAACTTTCAGGGGCTGGTCATTATTTTCAGGAGTAGAGTTGCTTAAATCATGTTGATTCATAATCCTCAGCAAGAGAAAAATCAATGCTGGAGTGCTTTGCTTCTGTAACAACGTGTATTAGTGAGCCTGGAGTGTCTCTTCAATGAGATAATACCAGGCAGTTAAAATATGTAGAGAGAGCCTTCTGAATTCATTATGAATCGATTTCTATCCTTTTAATATTCTTGCTTACAAAGGAGTTCCTGTATAACACATTGGCCTTTTTCTCTGGCAGTTCACCTCTTTCTTGGTCTTTGGTCTTGTTACTTGGTGCTCTCCCAGAGGGGGCTGGTGGTGGGAATTACAGCAGGAACAGGCTTAGACCGAGCCTTATAAACTCAACATTGAGGTATGCACACACACAGAGGAAAAGAGAGCAGAAGGAAATGGCTAATAGCCCATGAAATTACAAAAATAAAAACTTGTTATCAGTCTTTCTCTGTGACTTCAGGTGGCCTGAGTGAATGGGAGCTGGCTTCTGCCATGCCTGTGAACATGCCTGTTACCACTCTGTGGCTTTCCAGACAGCTTTTTAGGGATAAAGCGATTTGAGAGGATTTGGTAAAACAAATAATTTCATTTACTACCTTGCAAGACATGAAGAGTTTAGGGCTGAGTGATGATAAATCACAGCCTCTCTTCAAAGGGCTAACCACATAACTTGGGCTGTGGCAGCATGTGTTAGGTCTCCTCAGTCTGGACCATCTCTGGAAAAGAGCACAAATTTTGGGGGGTTTTGCCTTTTCTCAGCGGGATATTCTGTACCTGCAGGCTGAGCCCACTCTACAGCTGTGTCTACCCCAGGTGATTTTTCCAGTGTAGTGGCATCATTCAGCAGCCACATCTCCTTGCAGACTCAATCCTTCACAAACCCATCAGGAAAAAGCCATAAAGAGGCCTGACCTCCTGTTCTGCTTTTCATAGGTCACTGTAACTCTACTCTGCCTCAGCCCAATGAACTAACCAGGGCTTAGGAAGCTTATTCTGCTCATTTTTAATATTTTTGACAAATTGAGTACATGCTGAAAATTAGTACCTGATGTACACATGGCTTGCATGTGTACTATTTGACTATGTCTTAGTGTGCTTATTTATAGATGATTAAATACAAAAATAGATTAAAGCATTTGTATGCCAGAAAATATGTTTTGCATGGGGCTGATAAGCATCTTTTAATATGCTATTTTAATAGCAGTAAATATCTAAAGATATGCAAAAAAACAAGGGTTCCAGTGGAAAATATTTCAACAACACATGCTGAACATTGCTAAAGCAGCTTTTATACTTAAAATCATAATTAAAACTATTTAAAGCAAAGCTCCTAATATACTGATTAATCTGAAATTTCTGAAATGCCCAGAAACCCCCCTTGCCCTGAGCTCTCAGTACGGCTGAGAGTCCTATCAAAGGCTCTGCATCTCCTCAGGAGGGGAACTGCCACAGAGACATGCATCCATCAGTGTGCTGTCATAAGCAATGGTGTTAGATAAAGTGTCCAGCTGGAAGGGGAGGAATGCTGCTTTTCCCATCAGAAAATGCCTACCCACTCCAGGGGCTAAATTGTGTCTAGGGCCCACTTGTGCTGATGTTTTCTATCATAGCAGGGCTCTCACAGGATGCAGGTGGATGAAGCATTTTGAGGCTTGAGGCTGTGCTGCACTCGCAGGCAATTCTCAGAAAAGACCCCAAACCTTGGAAATTATACACATGCTCCTTAAAATGTGATGTTTGATCTGGGATCAGTTCTTTGCACAGGAAGCAATGTTCTTCTTCTCTGCAGTTATCCCTAAGTGAAAGTTGTTACTCAGGCAAACCTGTTCTTTCCTCAGTCAGTTTAATGCAGCAGAAATGATGACAACTTATGCAAGCAGTCTACCTGCCACATAGAATTTTTTCTGAGTAAGATGTAGAGATGTATCATTTTGGGGCTCTGACCTTCAGAAACTGCTCATGTACTCCATTCTTAATGAGCAGGTTAGGGAGTTTTTCCCCACCTCTATCTTAATACAAAGAAAATGTTTAAAACAGCCTTTTTGTTCTCAGCAATCCATAAAGAAGCATATTTTCAAATTTGTGCCCACGTTAGATTATTTATATCATTACAATTGGTCTCCCCATGGAATTTGTTAACATGTTGTTCGCTATTTTCATCCTCCACATGAAAATGAATCTACTGGGTATCGCAGTGCTCAGTTATTATGAGGTTTTTTGATGAAAGACTTAAATAGCATCTGAGAAATACGAATTACAGGGTCTAATGTCCCCCCAGAGGTTTAATTTAATACACAAAAGGAGCTGATCACTCCCTACTGGGGTCATTACATGGAAATATTTTTTCTAGTGAACAGAGTAATTGGGACCAGTGGAGATTGTTTCCCCTGCCCCTCTCAAGGAAAAAGGATGGGTCAATTTTGGCTGCCTCTGAAGGTTCATAAGTTTTGTGAGTGATCATGCCTGAGATAAATTTTGTTGTTGTTGTTGTTTCTACCAGGAACAAAGAACTCGTGAGAACCCCTATTCACGCACAGGTATTGCTTGACATGGTGGCCTCTCCTTTTACTGATACGACACAGCTCTGCGGGAAACCACTGAGATCCAGGTCCCAGAAACCTGGGCACCCAAACCTGGGTGACAACGCCACCTCCTTTCCCCATGAAACCCTTTGGAATGCAAAAAACTCACAAAATGCAGTGGAGCAGTGGGAAGGCGGGTGCTCTCCCCAGCAGTCCAGGGTGCCTGAAGGAGTTCATGGCCAGGGTAGCTGGCTGCCACTGGACAACATTGTGGAGCTGATCCCATCCCATCTGCTGCTCCCTTGTGACTGCTCTGTGGATATCTGAACTTAAGGGCTAGGCAGTGTAAGGCAGATCCAGTGCAGTCCCCACATACCCATTTAATTCCAGGATAAACAAACATGTGCTGAGGTCACCCCTAAGTTACGGCAGCGTGGGAGCCAGAGGGATGTCGGCAGGTCAGGCCACAGGGTCAGGGAAGATGATCCCACCACAGTCCCTGGTACGGTACCATTAACCTCAGCAGCTTCTGGGCAGTTAAAATTTAAACCCTTGCATAAGTGGTTTGCTGAACTGGTGCCAGAAAGATCAGTGTCTTGCAGGACTGAGCACATTAATTCTCACTCTCTGAGAAGTACAGATGAGCCAGAAAACTAAACAGCTTTGGACTGTTTGGTCCAACTGGAAGGGCAAATTCCAGAGTTGAGGAAACCTCATGGGCTTTGTAAAAAAAGACAAAGGGACTTCAGGGTTTTCATGACACATCCATGCTTGGGGCTGTGGCAATCATTTCTTTGCTTGGATGCAGGATATTTTTTTGCACAGCAAAACAAGCCAAGACATTATTCATCATGCCGATTTGTAGGCACAAATTAAGTGCATCACTGGTGTGAAATTCAGCCTCTTATTTCTAACTTGAGAAAAACTTTCCTGACACTCATTTTTTTCTCAATCTCCTACTGAAGAACAGAGCACTCAGGAGAACAGGCAGCCAGGAGACGCACTCATTCGCTGAGTGCCACTAAACTTCTTTAATGGATATGGATGATAACAAGTATACTAAAAACAAGAACAAAATTATGACTCAAACAGAAGTAATATACTTCCAAAACAAGGCTCTCAGCCACACGGGTTTCTCCCAGTGGGGAGAGGCTGTGAGAACAAACAGGTGACATTTTTTAGTCACGTCACTTAACTGCACACCCGGAAAGCACTCGGAGCTGCTGGTGGTGGGGATGACGCCGTGAGATCCTCTGCAGAACATAAACACTGTGCTTCAATAAAGACTTTCATGATGGTGTAGATGGAGCCATTATTTTTCCCCAGGGTTTTAGGCACTGGATTCTTTCAGGAGCCATTTAATTATTTCGTTTTACTTCTGCTCAATCTGTATAGGAATGCTTAGTAAAAGGACTGTTCATTTTGACAAGATTCCTCAGGGAAACCTCAAGACAAAATAGCAGTAATTTCTTCCACATATAACTCACCAAGAAAAATAGCAGTGGAAATAAAGGGGTAATAACAGAAAGGGGAAGGTTATCTTTTAAAAGCAATTGCTTAATACCAATGCACAGCAAACATATTTAATGTCATAAACATTGGTTTACTTGGGGAAGACATGAGGAAATGTCAGGAGCAAAGAGACTCTTACAGCTAAAATTAAATTAAAACTGGCAAGTGTAAGAGGAGAGAGGAGGGAGGGGGAAAGAAAACCCCACTAGTGGGAGTCCCATGGTCTTGATGAAGACTTGATAGCTGTATCCCAGCTGTCTGTTTCCTGCTGGTCGGGCTGCCAAAGCACCTGCTAATCTGGTGGCCTTTCTGGCTTTCTTTTTCCTTAGGGGGAGACAGCTGAGGCAGAGACCTGTAGATAAATACACACATCTGTCCCTGGTGTGAACTTGCTTGCAGAGAGCAGACGAGTCACAAAGCCCTGCTCTCCTGAACATGTGAGGGCTTTATTTCCTCTGCTCTGAAATGTCCAGCTTTGCTGACCCCAGGCTCTTGGCCCGAGCAGCCCTACCTTTCTTCCCATCCTCTGGCTACACTCCTGACCGATGACACCTTTTTTCTTACAAGCACAAAGACTCGGGCATTTCAGGACTCTTCCTGCCACTGGCAGTCCCCGCCTTGCAGGATTGTCCCCAAGCTCCAGCTGAGAGCTTGGTGTTGCTGCCTGAGGAACTTGACAAGAGCTTCTGCCAAGCCTGGAAGATGCTACCTTCCAGGAGGAAGAGGAAACCCCATCCAGCAGTTATCAGCATGTCCTCTAATTATAGATCTTTCCTCATGCCTCCACAACCAAGGTATAATCTATGTTCTTAAACTGATTAAGAGACAACAGTGTCCAGGCCTGCAAAATGGCGTAGTGTTTTCTCACCTATACTTGTTCTGAGCCTTCTGGACCCTGAAATTTCAAACATTCACTCAGCTTTACAGAATTTTAGTTTAGTAGCAATGAGTTGCCCCTTGGGCTTGATATATACCTGACTTTATGGTTTGTGATTGATGTGGTAACCATTCCCTCCATTGATTTCACTGCTTGCAGTGGGTCAAGCACATAAATCATGGCAGGTTTCAGGCTTGGACTTTAGGATAGAAACTCTGCCCTAGAAAATACATTGAAAATACTCAGCTGGATCCAGCTCTCAGCTGAGGATACTGGTGACACTGAGTGCCTGGAGGGCAGGCATGGCTCAGTGTCCAGCACATATCCCTGCAGGTAGATTAGTCCTTCCCTCACACCAGGCAGCCAGCCAGACACTGGATCTTAAAAGCAAACTCCATCCCCATAAATTCATATGTCTATAAATTTTAAGGCCATGGGGAGCATTAGGACTCTCTGCTCTATCTTTTGTTTAATTGGAGCCAGAGAGGCTCAATCAATGAATTCTGTGTCAAGCTCAGGAGTTGTGATTGAGCCATAGAGAAAGTTATCCAAATATTGACATAAGACTGAAAGGAATGGGGAACATCCCATATTAAACTCTTCTCATGTTGGCTATGTATCTTCACTTGCCTTCCATCTTTGTAGCAACTCACATGTCTCACTTAAGGTTCTAGCTTTATGTCTTTGCTGCATCTTTATTCTTTGCCAGATTGAATCATCTTTTCCTCCTCCCCTCCCTCAAAAAAAAAAAAAAAAACCCACAAAAAATACCACAAAAAACCCCAAAATACCCACTCTTGTTAAAATCACTTTATCTTGATTTTCTAAGCTACCACCACTTACATTTCTCTATTTTGTTGCTAAAAACTGATTTGTTTTCTATTACCTAACATTTTGTTTTAGTATGAGAGGCCATGGAGAGCTTAAAAAGAGCCTTTTGAAGGAAAGACAGCAGCCATTTAAACTGTATGGAAGTTTTTGCTCCTACAGATGACCCTGGCACAACAGATAGACACTTAGATGTTTACCTCAGGCTAAGGCTCTGGTGCTTGGCCAGCAAGACCATGTTTTTGCCATAATAATGGTGCCTTTGAAGAATTAAATTATAGAGTTGGAATGACTTAGAGCAATTGCTGGTCCCAGAGTTATACTGTACTGACTGGACTACTGGAGCTGTGTTTGGGCATTCAGGCATTAGGTCTTCCGTATTTGATATTAATTCTCTTCATAGGGTTGTTCTCTCTAATTTTTTACAAGGCAGAACTCTTGGGAAAGGTAAAAAGGAAAGCAATTATGAGAGAAACATACATTATACAGAAAGAAAAGCCTGGGGCATGATTATTTTTACAGCAGGCAGCTGCAGGATCCCATACATAACCAATAGCAATGCAAAGCTCCCTTCCTTGTGGTGCAGCAGATGTGGTTAGCAAAGACTTTGAGGAAGACTCAGGAATTTGGTGGGTATCAAATAGACCTGGGGGTGTTCTCTTACAGTTGTTGTGGCCATATCCCTCAGGCTCACACTGGGTCAAGAATGCATAAATTTCTGCTGGACAGAAGACAGTAAAGCAGGTGGAAAGAGAGATACCAGAGCTTGTCTTCCTCACCTTATACAAACACTGTGTGAGAAAGATGGGAAATGGGAACATGGAGGTAGGAAATAGGAAATAAGAAATAGGAAATAGTACTCCTTTGGCTGGAAAGAGTCCTTGACAAAGAAAATTCAAATCAGGTTACTTCCACATGCCAAAGCAGCTGCAATCCTGGGCCTGCCCATCATTGCTTTTCCCAAAATCTTCCCCCATGCACAGAGAAATTAGCTCTGTGTGAACCCAGACTGAACCAGATTGCTCCACTTCTAGAGCTCAAAACACTACCACAAGAGATCTAACTTGATGGTTATCACAACTAGATATTAAATGTGAGACTGAGTGTAAAGCAAGCAGCTAAAGTCAGTCAGAGCACAAGAATAATTCTTGCTACACACTGTGGCAGAAAAATCTTCTCATGTGAGCCTCTGTCTTGCTCCTTCCTCTGAGAGACCACTGTGCTAATGAAAAATTCATCCATACAGAGCCAGCAGCTTTCTTGCTCTCCAGTCTCCCTTCCATAGTCTGTCTCTCTGCTTAAGAGCTCCTCTCACAACCCACACAAATTTCTGACTGCTAAGCCCAGTTTATATCCCATTTCCAATCTGTGAGTGTTTGCACACTGATGGGCATCTGCTTCAGGCTTTTTGCCTTACCCAGATCCTCAGCCCATCAACATTGGGGCAATTCCTCACGACACTGTTCACATCTTCTATGAGACAAGGTAACAATGATGTTAACCTTCCCTTATTCTTTATCCTCCCCTTGCTTATTTCCTGACACAGCTGACTCCATATGGTGCTTCTCAAACTGGAAATCTGGTCTCTTCAGTGCCTGGATTATCCCTGAAATGACTGGAGGAGAGGAGGACCTACAGACTCCTTCTGGCTTGCATAAAACAAAAGGAACAACATTCTCCTTTTCCTCCTGCCGATTTTTAAAATAGAGCTATTAGTTTTCTGTATTGTTATTCTGCCTGACTTAATGACCCATTCTCCTCAAACACTTCACATTAACATGTTTATGTATTTGCCTGTCTGGCTGGGTTCTTTAATAGCGTGCCTTTGGTTCAGGTGCTCCCAGCAGACGCTGCTCTGCCAGGCTGCAGGAAGCCCTCCATTCACTGCAGCTGTTTCTCCAAATTATGCTCTGTGACTGACTGCTTTTGGGGCAGTTGCTCAACAGTAATAAGAAAGAATTTGATAAACTGGATATTTTTCTACAGGAACCATTGACACTTGGAGAGACTGGAATCAGTCTCACTTTTAGCAGTTTTTTCTTTCTGCAGTATGAGTTTAAGATCCTAGCAGGAGGACTATCTAAGAGTAGAGTCTAGATTAAGATATTCTGCTAACCTAGATTGTGGCTGGGAAGGCTGATGCAGGGGGTACCAATAGGTTTGGAGGATAACCCTAAAAGTAAAACCATTTAAACCTGAAACAAGATTGGCAAGCTAATGCCATTCTTGCCAGAAAAGGGATGTCTGATCTGGCTGATTGACTCTGACGAGGCCTGTTTCCAATGTGAGGCTCATTTCTTTGCCAGCTGTTATATCTACACTTGCAGGGCTTTTCTTCTCTCTTTTGCCGTTGTGCTGGGTAAGCCTGGGTTTTGACTGATGTAGCAGCCACAAGAAGGCAGGCAGTGAGAGAAAGCCCATCTACCATACCTACATTGTTGAAAGCTTCCTGTGAAATTGGATTAGCACTTAAATGTTGTGTGACAGAGCTTTATGTTCTAGGTTTTGTAAATGTTCTCAAGCAAAAAGAGAAAAAAAAATCACTCCTCAAACTCTGTATCGTTTGGGGACAATTATAGTATTGCCAGATTAATTACAGTGTTTCTACAATGCTCTCCTCTGATTCTACTATTAGAACACAGCAGAAATCAGAGTCTGTTTTGACCTTTATTCAGAGCCTCCTGTTAAAGTGACTTTCACAACAGAACTCAATTTGTCACATTTTATTTGTACTTTAATTTTATTATTAACAGATTAATGAAGCTGGTAATGGGTTTCCCAATGCTCCCTTTGGAAATGTGAACTGTGTCGCTTCCTTACATCAATCTGCTGTCAGCAGATGAAGTGCCTTTGCAAAATGCTATTAACTGTTACCAGAAGCAATTAGTCAAAATAGCAAGTCAGCTTCAAAAGGAGAGACTCCAGATTCCCTCAGTGTGTTAGGAAAAGCGCATTAGCAGGATTTAGTCTCTCCAGCAGCCACAAGCTTCAGGCCCTGCAGTAGGTGTCTGGGTTAATGACACATAGAAATGTGAATGTATCAGACTTTAATTTGCTCCAAGGAGCAATGCCAGGTTAAAAAAAAAAAAAAAAAATCACTTTCCGGTGTCATTAACAGCAATCCCCACAGTGCCAGAAATGCCCACGCTCTGTTGTAAGATACTGTCTCTGTGCCAGCCTTATAAATCCATGAGCAAATCCTGGCCTTCCTGAAGGCAATAGGAGACTGCTTGTGACAATGTTGAGGCCAGGCTTTGTCTTCTTTGTCTTAATTTTCTGGCCTAAACAAATACTTGAGAAGTATTTCACATCACCTTCCAAAGCATCAAACTCCAACCCCTTCTCAGACAGCTCTCTGTTTTGTGCTGTGCCAGAAAGTCACAAGATAATTGCTAGTGAGACACACACAACCTCCAGCTGCACTGCCCCCCTGGGAAGTGCTGGTTTGGCATCATCATTATTCTGACAACTTTACTGTCTGGTCAGTATTCCACAAGGGGGGCAACCCTGCACATGGCAGGGGGGGTTGGAATCAGATGATCTGTAAAGTCCCTTCCAACCAAAGCATTGCATGATTTGATGGGCCTGACAAAATTGCGTTACCATGCGCATACAGAACACAAAAGAGTGCTCAGTAAATGGTCCCAATAGCAGGAAGAGGTGAGAGCCTGAACCCTTTTGAGGAACAAGGTAGCACTGGGTAGAAAGCCAGCAGCCCCAGCTCCCTCATCACTGCCCCAGATGAACTGACAGGGAGGAATCTGGGGGAGGTGAAGCATCTGGTTTAATGTCCTGCATGCTCAGCAAAGTTTCAAGCATATGCTGTGGTATTCCTACTGCTCTCCAGATTGGACATACCAAAAACTGCCCCCCTCCTCTTTCAAGTGTTGGAAAACTATGATACCCATCACTATTTCCAGTGCATTCTAAGTACATGAGTATTGCATACACTGGTCCAATTAAAGGGGGAAGGTCACGAAAACAACAGAAATTCCACTAATACTGAAAATAGAAAAGATTATCCATTTGGAATGGGCAGTGAGTTTTCTGTTTCTATGCAGAAGGTTAATATTTTTCATGTCATTTGGCCCTCGTTCCGTCAAACCCAGTCCCACCTCCTTTGGGTGGTTGCAGTGGCCCTGATGGCTGCCTGAGCTGCATCAAGGGGCAAACTCTGGGCTCGGTTCACAAGCCTCTCACAACCCTGCCATATGCTGATAATCCCACACTGGGGTGTTTTTTTTTTTTGGAGGCAAAGAACAACTCAGCACCAGACCTTGAGGACATTTTACCTCAAAGAAAATATAAACAGCTGAACCTCACCCAGGAACTTGGACAAACCACAGTCTGGAAAAAAAAACACCAGCTTTTATTTTGCCAAGACCTCATTGATTAAGAATATGCAGATCCAGTGACTTTGCTGAGAGTTTGCAGAATGTATTCCTGTGTGTATTCTTCCCTCCACTGCCTTCAAGTGCAGCTTATGCACTGTATATTCACAGTGCATAAACTTGAAAGGGTTTCTTTTTCCCTCCAAGTGCAGAAGGATACAAGAAGAGTTACAACTCCAGGACTAAAAAAAAGCCTGGCACAGTCCACTCTAAGATGTAAGAGTGGCACATCCTATCTTCCTTGGATATGAGCTTAATGACAGCAAAAGACTGTCCTCTGGTCCCTCAGTCAGCTCTTTCCACTGATTGGAGGAAGAGCTTCTTGAAAAAAAACACAACGCATTGTTCAAACACTCCCATAAAAGCGGCCTTCTGACTATCCAAACACATTGTCTGTCACCTTAGATCAAGCATGGGTCTTACACTTAAACATAAGGATTAAAAGGCATCCATTAAAAGGAGAGTTTAAAATTCTATTTTAAAAAAAGCTCAGAAGCTTAAAAGACTAATTATTTGTGTAATCTTCAAGATCAAACGTTGCTGAAATAAAGACTAACTCCTTTATCAGATAAAACCTGTGTACAAAGATTGCAAGGGGAGAGAAGACTATTAAGATAATCTAGTTTGACCTCACGACCTCAGGTTTTGGCGTTTCAGTGGTACAGGACCCTTTCAATTGTTCATGTAGCTATGTGAAAAAAGGAATAAAACCACAGAGGACGCAGCAGATTATATAAACTTAAAAAAAACAGACCACAGGTGTTCATGTTCCTTTAATTTCTGTGTTTGTAGGCAAGGCTCAGTGTTTAGAGGGATAGTCCCAAGTCCTCTGCTGACACAGTAGGTGCAGGTCTTGCTGAAGCTCACAGATGTCATTTCCCATCAGATGAGGATATAGCCTGAGGAGTTCCAAACTGCAAGGGACTAAGTAAGTACAAAAGTGCAAACACCTAGAAAGGGCAATTTGCAGAAGTCTTTGGGTAAACTACATTCCCAGAGTCTCTCTCAGTTTTTCTTCTTTTTGTCTTTCTACTTTTTATGACAAGTGTTTAAGATTGTGTTCTCTGTGCCAGTTTTCAGCAGGACAGGAGGGAGAAGCTGGGTCACATTTCTTTGAGTGTGTCTTTTCTAATCTGTTTGAGCTGTCTGATGTCTTCATATCGAATACATTCGGGACCTTTGATCTGAGTTGGAGGATGTCCTAAGAAGGAGTGATGATTCACAGGAGAACAGGATATCCACAGGGGAGCCAGTTGCCCAGTCCAGCAGAATTAATCAGCATTAGCTGTGTGAGCTCTTGCTCTGAAACACTGTAAATAAGAAAAGCGTCATAGATCATTATAGGGAATAAACAAAGAGAGAAACACAATTTAAACCTTTAAGTGTCAAAAATTGTTCCTGAGCCACCCACTTGATTTTTTGGTGGAGCAAAACTATCTGGTGTCCAGATGAAAACATGACTCCTGCTTCGCAAGGAGGCACTGTTTCAACACTTGCTTCTGTTCTGGCACCTAGACTGCTTTTGCAAACAGGGACACACCTAACACTGGGTAACAGGTCTGAAATACAAGAGCTGCCTTCCTGTGCCCAAACAGCCCAACAGCCTGGTTACAATGCCATGCTCTCCCTGGCTTGCTCTGCCTTGCAGCTGGATTTATTTTTCCCTTTCTTCTCTCCTGGCCTTGTTTCTGCCAGCAAGTGCCTGCAGCTGGAGCACAGGAGCTTGGAGCAGCCTCCTGAGAAGGACGTGTAACGAATGGAGGTGCCCTTTCGCCCAGGGACCTGAGGGACATCACCTCCCTTCCTGTGTACTCCCTGGCTGCTGAGGAGGGAGGTGGTGCTGCGCTAGAGGATGGTGACTGCATCGTCCCTGGCACCTCTTGGTGGCACAGACTGCCACCCCTGCGGTGTCACAGCTGAACATAGAAGAAATGATGGCAGCACCATCTCCTCCTCCTCATGCTCACGTGTTCAGGATGAAGTCCTTGTGACTGCATTGCACAAAGGGTATGACCACTCTGGACATAGTGTTCCTGAAGGATAATACCTTGTTAGATCCTGGTGCAGGACAGCTGGATGCCAGAAGCGCAGCTGCTCAGGCTGGGGAATGTTTGAACATTAGCAGAATCAGGGGATGTAGTAATTTTCTGTTCAAACAGAGAATTTTGGCTTCTTGTCAAAATTCCTTCTGATTAGCCAAAAATTTCTGTCAAAAGATGCCTTTTAATCCTTCATTTTGACTTGATTTGCCTTGATCATAAGGGATGGGAAGGCTTAAGTCTCAAGATGGTGGCTTTCCTCCCAAGTGCTTCAGGTCTGGGTAGGTCCTGTTCATAGAATCAGGTTTGAGTTGGAAGGGACCTTTTAAAGGACATCTACTCCAATCCCCCTGCAATGATGACAAAACCCCTTTTTCAAAATCTACTCCTGCACTGAGCAAAATCCCTACTGGTGCACCTTGTCCCTGTGCTCCTGGGAGGTGGGTGGATGTTCTCAGTGATGCTCCCTCCATGCTGTGTCCCTCACTGCATGTTCACATCCAGGGATTGCTCTTGCCTTCCACAGGCGCTCCGTGAAAAGCCCCTCATGAAAGTGGGGCTGCAGTGGGGATGAGTCTTGTGCCAGCAAGTGGCTCTGAGCACACTTCCATACCTGGATCTGGAGCAGGAAGCTGATGGGGGGGGCAAATGGCTCTTAGCGGTCAGTGATTTTAATGGAGAGCTTATTATTCATTATACCAGATGGAACTGTCACCTGTGTCACATGCTCTCTTTTTCAGAAGGAGGAATCCAACCCTAGGGTGTTTAGGTACCAACACCAAAACATCTTAGACCTGAATGACCTGCAAATGGAACTTCTGAAGCCCAAAGGGATGTTGTAACTGCCTAAACTCAACACAAAGAGGAAATGCTGGGGGCATTTGACTTTACAAACAGCCTTCAGTTGGCCCATTTCCAGCACAAATGCCTCACGCATGGTAATGGATTTCAAATACACTAAAGGGCAGGCCACAAAACCAAACAAGCCTTAACATTTGACCTTATTGGGGAAAACAAGCCTACAATTACCAAAGAAAACTCAGCATGCCTAGCTAATTGACTCATCTTAGAACTCTAAGTTTTGTTTCCATGACTGTACCATAGGAATGTAAAACCTTGCCATCTTTCAGCTAGTATGGTTTCCTAAGATCTCATGGAATATCTGAAAATCACCAGTCACCTCCTAACATTTTGCATAGTCTGTTCAGTACAAAGAGGAGAAATGTACAGACAAACATAAATGGCAACAACACTTTTTTTTTTTTTTGATTTCACATTCCTGGAACAAAATGTGAACATCAAATCAATGAATTTCAGGCTGTTACACCCTTGTTGCTCTATGCTCATCCACCCACGAACATTCCATATAAAATTACCTAATAATCAATTTGAAGTACTTTAATCTAGCTTGTTTCCATTCTAAGTCAGTAACAGACTAAGTCACTGTCTAGACCTAAGACAGGGGTCTTATCCTCAAAGATATAATCCAGAAATGGTGTTAAGTCTGGTGTTTTAGGAGTCATTTAAAAAGACCATCTGTAGGTGCTGAGACTCCTTACAGGGAACAGAAATTTCCCTAAGACACGGGTAGACAATTCTAGCCATGTTTGTTTTAGTCATTCATAATCTAACAGTCACATCTAGAGACTGGCCAGAAGTCACCGAAGATGGGTGACACTTTCTGTTCGCATGAGAAACCAGGAAAGCAAGGAAAGGATTCCCTGCTATGAGATGGTCATACCGGCCTCAGAGGATCCTTCCAAAGCAACTGAAGCCCATCAGATAAGTCAGCTGAAGGTATCTTGAGTGAGCACTCTCACTTGTGGATTGTTTGGTTTCCATGGCTCTTGGCAAGCCACTCACGCTAAAACTGAGGATTTTTTATTTTGTTTTGATGAAACTGTCCCAATGTTAAACACATGTTTGAAGGGCAGTTTACAGGTTTAAACTACAGTGTTTATGAAAGCTTAGTGAGGATTATCTTGCAAAAAATGAGGACTTCTGGAGTAAGTTATATAGTGACAAATTAATTTTATATTCTGTTTAACCACATGTCAGTAAACTCAAGGCAAGATAAATCTGTTACGAAACCATACAGAATGTTTAGTTAAGTGTAAGGCATGGTATGTCTGTTTCATGGTACATCTCTGGCTTTGAGGTGGGCCATATTGTGTTCAGCCTACGTAGGTTGTCTGAGATGAAATGCATGTGATGGGCACTTGAATTTGTATGCAAAACACTGCTGTCATACTTTCTGGCAGGGGACTGGCTGATATGGACCAACTGTGTGCTGCTCTTGCCTCAGGGCATAATTTACAGCAACCTGAAGCTCAGCAAATTACTTGAGAAAGAAAGGGACAAAGGTGCGTACAGCAGCAGTAGCCAAAGCAGGGCAGAGCATCCCTACACCTACAAAGTTTGCTTCATTTCAGCTGTAGTCCAGAAACTGGGAGTTGCATCTGGGGATGTAATGCTACAGGTCAAGAGATCTGAGGCCAGGTACATTGAGCATGTCTGTCTCTGGTCTAGTTCTCGACCTAAGAAGTGACAGGTAGGCCATGCTGTAGCTTATTAAAGCCCCAACAGGAAACACAGACACATTCAATAGAGTTCGTGCTCCAAACCCATCACTGTTGTTATTATATGGACATGCTGCCTCCAAAATCAGGTACTCACATCACAGCAAACATCATGCATTGCAATGAGAAACCAAGTAAGGTCTAAGCTGAAAGAGCTACAGGCCACTGGCCCCTTATTCCTTTTCTAGTGAGGACTTTTGGCAGATCACAGGGAAGCATCTGCACGGATCCCACAGAAGCTGACTGTGCCGTGTCTGTACTCTGGCTGTATTTGTACCCAGCCTTTAGCTGGCACCTGCTTGTACCCTCCTGATGGGAATAAATTGTGAGAAGATGCCAGAGTGTGCCTGGGTGCACTGAGGAGCAACACTTGTTCTGGCCTTTTAATGTTTAAACAGCTGCGCTGGATTTGCCAGAGGGTGTCTGACAGAGTCGTTAAAAACTGATCCCTGAGTAAACAGCCCGGTGTTATTTACTCCAATTCAGCTGTGATAATTCACACCATCTGAAGAGCAGCCTAATCCTGCACTGGCAGGTCTCTGAGATGTTTGCTACTGCTTTGAACAGAAGGATCCTTCTGGCAAGAAGAATGTGATTTCCCCATCACTGATGACTCTGGACAAGACAATAAAAGTTACAACACAATTTAAAACAAAAGGAATTAATTCAGAATGAAAATTTAATTGCTAACACAGTAGTCACAGGCTTGTGCTCATGCAGAACACCCGTATTTGCTGACATATTTACACATCTTGGTTACAGGCACTAACAGAGGAGAGGAACAGAGTTTAACTTCCTCTCAGGTCTGGTCATACTCCTAGTTTGTTTCTTCTTGTTGCACACACTGTAGAGGAAACTCAAGGAATATCCATTTGGAAACATCATAGAGGGAAGGGAAACAGTGTAATATTCAGAACCACAGCCTTGTAGAAAACTGTGATTTCCTCCAACCTTGATGTGAACATTACATATATCTGCAACTACCTGCCAGCAGCAGAGTTCCTGCTTCAAATGTGGCTTATCTGCTTTGCCTGGGTAAGTGATGATTCAGTATTTGTCCTCAGATCTCTTGACCTGCAGGTTTACATCCCCAGAAGCAACTCCCACCTTCTGAATCAGTGCTCACTCTCTTGGTCCTTTCTCCCTATTGTCCTGATATGAACTTACCAAGTGACACATCTTAACATTCTTCTTTATGTCATATCTGTTGTCATGTCATTCTTACTCTTCAAGATATGCTTCTACCTCTTGCCCTTGAGGTCTTCAAAACACCTAGAATAGAAAAGACAGATGTAGATCATATGATTCACCAGGCTGAATTTTCTGTTAAGTTGGAGACTTCCTGGAATTAATCCTGAGTGGAATATGAACGCACCACAAATTGCTCATCAAGTAGGTATTTAAGATGTGTATACAGTAAATCTCTGGAGTTTAGTAAAATCAGGACTTAGGGGCATATGCAATAGAAATTCCTCACCCACTGCTGCCTTATAAAACTCAGGGAAATGGTAATAAGTTGTGATGGCATTCAAAAATGTTGAGATAGTTTTACTTTGCTGTAAAGCTATCTGATTCTGTCATCTTTTTTTTAGTAATGCATTAGACAAATAAGCTCAAATTAATTATCATAGTTCTAGTTTGCTGGTAGGTGTCTATTTCAAAGGAGCTAAAACTAATGGAAAATTTCTTGAGTTCATTAACTGCAAACTGTCACCTGATTCTACTAGAAAAAGCTTCAGGCTCTCAAAGCACATCTAACACAGCCATGTGCTGGCTCTAGCTTTGACTGGTTGGGGTAATTCCACATAGGTATAAATGATAATGGTACAAGACATGTTGACACCACTACTACACTCATAAAAAGAACATACAAATGCACAGTGACACTTCACACAGGGGTTGCATGTAGGACACTCACAAATCTGAAGTCTGGTGCAGGGGGAGCCGAGGACTCTTAACCCTCATTAAGTTCAATGTGAGTTGAGAGTGCTTGGAGGTTCAGGTGCTCGGGCCCTCAGCACGGCTCTGCACATTCATGTCAGAGATAGGAGTAATTTCCCCTTTCTAGTGCGTGTGTGTTTCTAATTGCTAGATTAGTACAATTGCCTGATAATCACAAGTAATAGAAATGGCTTTCTGGTACTGAAGTGCTCTTTCTGGAAGTTAATAAAGCTCATTCAACATCGCCTACAGTTTTACAACACGCCGTAACGGAATAATGTAATGACTACAATGTGAGTACTGTACAAAAGCCAGTGTAAAGTTAAAAATGGATCTAGGATAGTGCTGCCTTTGAATATGAGCAGTGCCATGTATGAATTACTTCCTTGAGATGGATACAGGAGTTCGTCTGTGAACAACGCAGCCCAGCTCACATTCAAGTTCACTCCCCTTTTTTTTTCCAGATTTGTTTCCTGTCCTTTTCTTCCAGTTGTTTTATATGTGCTCATCCTTGTTAATTCTATAAAAGTGATCGTGCTTTTAATTTACACCTTCCAGTTTCCTACTGGAATTTGGCTATTAAAGGGGTTATAAAAACTTCTGTAACAATGTGATAAAAGGACACAGCAGGAAACCAACTCTACTTAAAAATTACAGCATGAATCCCAAGTCAATTTGAAACTTCTAGGAATGTGTAGCCCTGTAACTTGTCAGACGTGTCTCCTGCCACAGTTGGAACACCTCAAGAATTCAGTGATAATTTTACATTGTTTTCACTACGTGCAAACAGAGGAGGGTAAAATTTCATTACTCCAGGATCCATCCATGTTTTGTAAGCCCAGTATGACAGGTTTGTTGTTAAAACAGCACATTAACTGTACCTGTAAAACCTCTAGTCCCTTCTTCTTTCCCTGCATGAACAACACAAAGCTGTATTTAGGGGAAAATGGCTTTGTCTACCTGTAAATGAAGATGTCCTGAATCACATTCTCTTAAGAGGCTGATGGTAATCAGTAATGCCAAATCCTCATTTACAGCAGTGGCATTCTCTCCAACTGTATGGCAGATTGTGCAATTAACACACAAAGAATTATTCCTTTCTCGTGTAAAAACATTTTAATGTCAGTAAAAAGTAGTTTTATAGTTCAAGATTACAAATAAAAAAATATTTCATCTTGACCCTTTTGTTATTTTCCCTCAGGCAAGTTACCAAATTTTAGTTAGGAAAAAACCACGAGGTGGATGGATGCTCGCTCTATGGAAAGCTGAGGGACTCCCTCCCCATTCTGCAATTGCAGGATGTTTTGAAATGGAAGATTTTACTCCAAGTAAAGCCTGATGAGTTACTCTCTCTCCCATGGCAGGTGAAACCACAGGGGCTTTTACCATCACCAGATCCTTTCAAGCTGAACCAGCTGGAAGGGCACTGAAAGGAACGAGTCAAGCACCTCTCAAGCTACCGGGCTGCATCAAGAAGGCACAACATAAGCAAAGGTAAAGTCAGTAAACAAAATTTTACTGTAATATTTTGTAACACAGATACTGTATTTCTCTTTGAAGTGTAAAGCTACCGTCTTACACAAGAAAGATGGACAGACCCTTTTCCAAGACTAATATGGATACAATAAATATGGAGTTTTACATACTAGATCTGTACACAGAAACTTTGTCCCACAGCCATAAAAATTTACATTTAACAGTGCAACATATAATTTAATCCTTTATTTATCTGACATAGGATGTTTACTTACTAAACACAAGCAACTACCTGGTTTTAATATACATATTTTATATATATATATATTCAACAATCTGTACAGGTTTCTAAACATAAAACTCCAAAAAGGCACAATCGTCTATACAACATGTACAAAAATGGCTGGAGCTGACAAGAAACAACAATTATTGGTCAAGAGTTCATGATTGCACGAAGATTAGTAATGGGTTTGTGTCAGAAAAATGTGCTTTAAGGAAAGGAAGGTTTGCAAAGAAACCTGCAAGTGTTATAAAAAAAACCCAATAAACCCTAAAAATAAAAACACAATGAAAAACAAAGACTAGGTTGCTATTACGAGTCTATCCTCATCGTCACTGCTGCCATCGCTAAACTGCACCGTGTTTTGCCGCGAGGGCGGGGCGGCTGGCCGGGGTACCTGTCTGTCCGTGGTGACAGTTCGGTGGACTGGGGACTTGGTTAACGTGCTGGGATTCACCTTGGAGCGGGGCTCTGCCCTCTTCACCTGGAGGGCAGGGAGGTCACGCTTTGGCTTGCTGGGGTTGGCGAGGTCAGTCTTTTCAGGATCAGCTTTCCTGGGACCAGCGGGGTTGGTCAGCGGGGCGGGCTCGGGATGGCTCTTCCCGCCGTATCGCTGGCCGCCAGCCACCGCCTGAGGAGAAGCTGCCTGGCCCGCCTCGGCCGCGGGGAAGCCGACAGGAGCCGGCTCCAGCTGGACCTCGCCGGCTTTGGAGCCTGCGGCGGGTGCCTCGGAGGCTCCGTGCCCCTCGGTGCCGGCAGGGCTGACGGAGGGGATGAGGGTCGGCAGGGCGATGTTCAGGATCTGCAGGCCGGGGCTGGGGGTGCCCTGCGGGGTCGCGCCAGCCGTCAGCACCTGGAGGCCCACGGCGTTGAGGGTAATTCCCGGAGGGCGCATCTGCGGGGCGATGTTGGTGTTGGCCAGGCCCAGGATGTTCACCGTCTCCATGCCCAGCGGCGGCAGAGGCTGCAGGTTGGGCGTGCCCAGCCCCTGAATGCCCGGCACGCTCACCTGGCCGATGGGAATGCACGGCACCACGCTGTTCACCTCGGCCACTCCCACGGGATTCGTGGTGGTGCCGGCGGCCGCGGCGCCCGTCTCGCCGAGGGCGCTGGTAGTTCTGTGGATCACGCTCACAGCTGGGATGGTGAGCTGCACTGGCCCCGCCTGGATGGGAACAAAGGTGGAGTAGGTGGCCAGGCCGGCAGGGACCACCTGGATGCCCCCGACCGGCACCATGCCGTAGGGAGCCTTGGCTTGCCGCTGCGAGTGCAGGGGCAGGTGGCTGAAGAGGTGAGTCTGGGGAGCTCTGGGCTCGGCAGGCGGCTTCTCCTCCGGGATTTCGGTGTAGGGCGACGCCGCTGCCGTCGGCATGCTATGGTCAGCCGGCGAGGACGGGGAGCTGATGGAGAGCGTGCTCTGGGAGAGAAAACACAGCGTGTTAATGTGGCAGCCGCCGCTGCCCTTCAGTGACATGAAAACACAAGGGAGCTGGGAGTGCTTCCCATGCCCCCTTGTAAGAAAGAACAACAACAAAATGGTTCATAGTATATAGTGCTCAGCTTAAACAATGAACTGATTTCCTTCCTTTCTTTTCCCACCTCCTTCCTCACCCACTAATTGCATTTTCCTCTCCTAATTACTCCTGCTTAATTTCTCTCAAACACCAGCGCTCAAAAACATTCCTGAATATCTTTTGCACATGTATTTTAAGTGGCGAGAAGGCTTTGGAGGACTGCTTTATGTGGAAATCACCCCAGGCAAGAAGGTTAAATAAGCACAAGCTGGCATTTTTGATGCACCACATTCCTCTCCTGAAGGCATTACAGCCTCCAGCAGGCAGAGGCAGCATCATGGCGTATTTGTCATAGGTGCGCTTCTAATGTGGCAGACAGGGTAGGCAGTGACAAGAGATGGCTGACAACTACAGCTCCTCCAGAGGTGGAGGTGATGGGTGGATACTGGAGTGAGATGTGGGACCCACATCCCATTGCTGCCTCAGCTCACTGTGATTTATTAATATAATTCACCTGGATTTATAATGCTATTTCTATCCTCCCTTTACTTCTACAGCCTGTTACTGACCAAGGCTTGCAACTCCTTTCCTAGAACCTCCTAAAGAGAGTAGTCTGAAAGTACAATTGCGATCTCTCTCAGGGTTATCTTTTCATTTTAGGCACATTGACCACACACACACATTGATTGGTGCAACCTTACTTAGTTTTTACCATGCTAACGCTCCAAAAATTCTCTAGAGCAGGCAAAAAACTCAAAACCAGACAAAAATGCTTTTGAAATCTCCTCATAGAAAATGTATTGGCAAAGGGAGAATATGATTAACTGTCTACGCAGTGCCGACGTGTCTAAATGAGAAGATGGGTGTGAGAAAGAAGCCAACATCTTTCTCAGAACTGACACCTCAGAACTGAAATTCTGATAAACTGGTATGAATGTACAACAGCCTTCCTGAGCTATGTTGACTCCTTTGCATGATTGCAAGAACTGGGATCCACAGCCATACACAATAGGAACAGACTGTAGATTAACCACTGGAGGAGACACAAGGCTGATGGTTCTTTTGGTCTGGGAAAGAAAAAGAAAATCTGGAAGGGAATTGCTTCCTTGTATTACTTACATGCCTTTTTTTGTTTTAATGTAGACAATTATTAGAGCTATATAAATGAACACCATTCAACATTTTTAATTGCATGAATATTTACTTGAGGCTTCAGTGGTTCTATTTAATGAGGGAATGAACTCAGTTAAATGTCCTTCTGGTATCCATTGGCAATAATGGAATCTAAACTCCAAATGCTAGGACCATACCCATTTTATAGCAGGCATGTACACTGATCAGAGCCCACTTTATTTTATTCTGTGTCATGCTACAAACTCACTCCAATTTACATTTGCCACATGAACTCAGAGCTCCTACAAGTAGGGAGGAACCTGTGTCAAACAATACAATGCAGCAGTAATTTTTACTGTTTCTCCACGTGAACAGTGTAAAAGAATCAATCCAGTAGTGTAAATTTTCAAAGAAAAAAAAAATAAGCCATTAAGTACTTAGAACAGATTGAAATTTTTACTTCTTATGATTTTGAAAATTTTTTGCTACTTTTTTCTCAATAACCACATGCAGTTAGGTTTAGGCCTGGACTCAATGATCTCAAGTTTTTTTCCAACCTAAATGATTATATGGTTCTATATAATATTTCTAAATATTGCATTCATCATGGAGAAGGCAGTGCTTTGACTACCCCTTTAATTAGAGTATTTTGCATCTCATTTTTCTGAGCATTACTCTGAAAAGCTCGAATGCTTTCATGGTGTGTAGTAAGAATTCAAAACTTCCAAAAGATATCTTTAGGGTCAGTCTGGTAAGTGACTTGTACTGTGTCCATCACAGTACATTAAAGCCATTGATGAATTGAAAGAGGCTCAGTGTCTGCCATTTCCCTGTGACTTCCTGGGCACAGTTTTAAAAAAAAAACAGGTGCCAAAATTACTGAACACTACCACAGACCTGCACACAGACTGATCTCATCTTTCTGCACGCTTCTTTGAAAAACTGTGTGTTCAACACGTGTGGGGCAAAATCCATCCTTTTCTGACTAAAATTTTCTTTCAGCTTGGAGAAAATCTGAGAGCACTGGGAACTCAGGTCTCAGTCCTGTGAGTCCTCCTTTTGTTATTGTGCAAATGTTATATGTTATATGTTCCTTGAACATCTGGTGCTCTTTCTAATTCTATATTAAGCATATTTGGAGAACAGATAAACGATTGTACAATTATTTAATTTTTTTTTAGTGATAAGGCAAAAGACTTTGGGACCAGATTAATTTCCCTTTGGAATTACCAATGATTGTATATTTATATTTACATTCAGAGTGAAATGATTGCTGAATTCTATCTCTTTCCCCTGAAAACTTCATAACCACCACCATATGTTCACTCCACGTATTTGTTATTTCCTTCTGATTTGTAATACAATCTACCAGCTCCAAACATTAGCTGAAATGACCATATTCCAACTGAACTTTTCAGGAAGAATACAATCAAATTAAAGAATTTGAAAAGCAATGCTCCTACAACATCCTCTAGAGTCCTACATATTTGTGCTTGGAATAATTTTGACTCTTCTGAACGACTCATCACTAGGAATTCTAATAATGAAGAGCAAGGCAAACATTTTGATCTTTGAAAAATCTCCAAAAAGATCTTTATAGAAGGAGGACCTAAAGTCCCACTGTCTCCCTGGTTTTATACACTCCTACCTTTGTAAAAGCTGCAGTTGATATTAAGGAGTGGCCCAAGGCTGTATCTGGATCAGGGTAATCCACGGACATCTGGCGACCTGGAGATGCAGGAGCAATGTCTGTCAGTGTCACATCAGCACCACAGGGACCCACTCCTCTCTCCTGGGCTTTGTCGTCCTGTGCTTCCTGATGGCTGGACTCTGCTGGCGACCTGGAGGCCCTGCTGACTGACTGCACTGCACTAAGGACAGTCATCTTGGTCAGCAGCGCTTTTGGGAGGCCATCCATGGAGTCCGTGTGAGCGCCACTGAAGCAGTCCGGGAGCCTGATGTCATCGTCAGTGCTGGCAGCATCCTGCAGGCCGTGGCGAGAGGGGTGGTGCTGGGGGCTGGCCGTCACCGAGGGCGTTGTGGAGAGCACTGACTCAGCCTGGCTGTCCTCGTCATCGTCCTCATTGTCATTTTCATCGTCATCGCCGCCATCTGACTCCTCCACGTCATATCCTGACCGGTCATAGCCGAATCTTTGCTTCTCACCTGCAAAAGTGGAAGCAGAAGTTAAGACAATGAAGGTCCTGGACTGACTGTGAAGGAAGCAGGAGAGAACAACTAAAACCACATGGCATGTGTATTTTCCGCTCACACCCCACTGCATCAATGCAACAGGGAGGACTTAAACTTTTTGGTTTTATTTTCCTGTTTACATATTTAACTATACAGCTACATAATCTTTCATCTTCTGCTTCTATGTTGTTTTTAACTTTCTGGATTTTGCTGTTTTCCTTCATGCCATTTGTAGCCATCAGCTCAAAGTCACCCTTCACTCTTCTGCTCGGCGAGCAGTGAGCATATTCCTGGTTCATTAGGCTCCCAGTGCTGACATGTGGGGCTGGTCTGTCAGCCTTAGCAGTGGGATATTCTCTGGCTGGTTCTGACTCATAAGTGGGTGTCCTTGTACCTAATATGAATCACAGCTGCAAAGGTTTTTGAAGGATGCAAACAGAAAGACTGGAGGCTGTTAGTCAAGAATCTGTCTTGTTAACAGGCAAAAGAGAGCAAAATTAGACCTTAACAGATTTCTTCCCTTCACTTCACTAATGTTTAGAAAAGTTTATTAAAAAATTACCTAAGATGTCCTAGGAGTCAACAAAGCACTAATTGTATCAAAACTTACCTATGAAATTTTGTTTGCATAAAGAAGCCCTCCTGACTTAAGTCTGAAAGCCAAACCTCTCTCTAGGGGTAAATTTCTCTACAAAATACAGTTCTACTGCAGCTTTTCACCTTCTTTTGTATCTAACTTGGAAAGAAAGAGTTGTCTTTAGCAAAGTGACAGAAAATCCCATCTGCTGTGTATGATTCCAAGCCAGACTGTCTGGGATCATATTTTATAAAAGACAAAATGCTTTGAATACATTAATATTTTTTATTTGTTTAAAGGTCTGTCTCTTGAGCTGTCCAAAAAAACACATCAGCATAAAAATCATTTGGCTCTGTAAAACCATAGATGTCTGGTTAGATAAAATCTCAGAGATGCTGTATCTACACAGCAACTTACCATCAAAATGAACAATTCTGAAAAAAATCAGACCCTTAAAAGAATTTGAATATACTGCCCATACTTTAGACTGCTAAGTTACCTAAACCAAAACAAACATTTTGAACTCCAGATAAAATAAATGGATTTAATTGAGCTACCTTTCAGTAAGTTACCCACCATTATAAGCCTTTATAGTTTCAAATAGGCAATGCAATTAGGAACTAATAGCTTCTTTGAAAAAACTCCCTCTGTTATGACTTTCAGCCTCTTTGCCTACACAATAATTTGTATATTAGCTAAATATGGAAACTAGATTTCCTACACTTACTACAGCAGACTTGAACGTGTCAGACACGCTATTAAAAATACCCCAAATCCTTCAGGTCATTGGAATGCTCTAACACAAATATTTATTAGAATTTTAAATAGTCTTAATTTATAATTCTCATCCACGGACAAAGCTGTTCAAAATAGAAAATACATTTGAGCGGAAAAATTAATTCATTAACTTCCATTCCAAAATTATGGCAAGTATGATTGTTAAAGATATTATTAACAATAACATGTGGATTGACTAAATGTTTTTGGTATTTTTTCTCTATAATTCTGTCATTTCTATTCTTCATATAAACAATGTTTTTTCAGTAACTTGCAAAGCAAACATATCTAAAATGTGAGAACATCTACATATGTTTGATTTCTGAATGGAAACAGCTACCTCTGCCTTCAATACCAATGACCATCTAGGAGGGTCCCAGCTCCCTGAGATGGAGGACCATGGCTGTGACAATGATAAACTCCCAGCTGACTCTGAAGTTGTGTGGGAACTGCTGCTCCAGCTGGATGCCTGAAGTCTGTGGGGTCTGATGGGATTCAGAGAATGCCAAAAGAGCTGCTGATGTCATCATAGGCCTTTCTCGACGATTTTTGAGCGGTCATGGGAATCTGGAGAGGTCCTAAATGACTCGAAGCTAGCTAATGTCCCAGTTTTCAAGAAGGGCAAGAAAGAGCACCCCACAAACTAGAGATCAGTCAGTCTCATTTCTGTGCCTGGTAAAGTTACGGAGAACGTTATCCTGGGAGGTATTGAAAAACATCTGGAGGACAACGCAGCTACTGATCACAGCCAGCACAGCTTCATGAGAGTAGAGTCCTGCTTATCAAACCTGATTTCCTTGGATGACAAGGAAACCCACCCAGCTGATCAAGGGAAGCCAGCTGATGTAACCTTTCTGGATTTCAGTAAAGATTTTGACAGTGTCTCTTACAGGATACTCCTGGATAAAATGTCCAGCCCACAGCTGGAGAAACAGCACATCATGTGATGGGTGAACAAATGGCTCACAGGTCGGGCACAAAGGGTTGCAGTGAATGGGGTGACATCAGACGGGGGATCTGTCACTAGTGGGGTTCCGCAGGGCCCCATCCTTGGCCCTGTGCTCCTCAAAATCTTCATAAATGACTTGGTGCAGGACTGGAAGAGACACTGAGCAAATGGTACAGATGATACCAAACTGAGAGGAGCTGTTGACTCCCCTGAAAGCAGAGAGGCCCTGCAGAGAGATTTTGACAAATTAGAGATGGGTAATCCCCAACTGTATGAAATTTAACAAAGGAAAGTGCCAGATTCTGCACCTGGGACAGGACAGCCCTGGGTGCACAGACAGACTGGGGAATGAGAGGCTGGAAAGGAGCCCCATGGAAAGGGACCCGGGGGTCCTGGTCAGTGGCAAGTTGGACATGAGCCAGCAGTGCCCTGGCAGCCAGGAGGGCCAACCCTGTCCTGGGGGGCATCAGGCCCAGCATGGCCAGCAGGGCAAGGGAGGGGATTGTTCTGCTCTACTCTGCACTGGGGTGGCCTCACCTCCAGTGCTGGGGGCAGTTTTGGGTGCCACAATATGAAAAAGATATCAAGCTGTTAGAAAGCATCCAAAGGAGGGTAAAAAAGATGGAAGGGCCTTGAGGGGAAGCCTTGTAAGGACTGACTGAGGTCACTTGATCTATTCAGCCTGGAGAAGAAGAGACTGATGGGAGAGCTCATTGCAGGCTACAACTTCCTTGTGAGGGGAAGAGGAGGGGCAGGTACTGATCTCTTCCCTGTGGTGACTTGGGACAGGACCCAAGGGAATGGCCTGAAGTTGTGTTAGGGGAGGTTTAGAGGTTGGACATTAGAAAAAGGTTCTTCACCCAGAGGGTGGCTGGGCACTGGAACAAAGCTCCCCAGGAAGTGGTCACAGCACCAAGCCTGAAAGAGTTCAAGAAGCATTTGTCAGCGCTCTCAGACACATGGTATGACTCTTGGGGATGATGCTGCACAGGTCTAAGAGTCGGACTTCAATGATCCTTGTGGGTCACTTCAACTCAGAATATTCTGTTATTCCCTCTATGCCCCTCTAAGAGATATTGAAGACTTCTCGATGTGTCACATCTAAAGGGTGATCTACAGGTTTCCTGCAACTCTTTAAATAATGCAAGGGACATTGCAAATTCCTGGAATTCACTCTGGACTCCCTCTTAAATTCAGTCTCTTTACCAATGTCACATAACTATTCTCTATGAAATCCTACTGATTCTTGTCTTTTTTTCTCCCTCTCTCCACATGAATCATATTTTCCATGAAAGCTGATGTCAGTCATGAATGACTGTTTCGACTGGCAGAAGGAACTACCTGAAGTGATTAGACTGACTTGTCACATTTGTACAGCAAGGAAAACAGCAAGGAAACCATGTGCAAACAATGATTTATAAGAAACTATCTTCTTTCAAATCAACATTTAAAAATGCTACCAGATTTACCAGCAAATGCTGCTTATGTAAGAATTTTCTGCATACATTCCAGCTTTCTACAACAAAGCCATGGAAAGAGAAAGGGAAACCGTGTGGAACACAGATTCTTTACATGCAGAACTCCATGGGATATCATTTCCCTCTATTGTTTCCCTGTTTACCTCCACCCTTTGTGCATTTGCCAGCTTCTATTTGAGTGTTGTTACCTGGAGCCAGAGCCTGCAGTGTAGGCGAGGTGACAGCAATGAATGTGGTTCCCTTACTCCCACACCGCTTCGCAACATCAGATGAGAAAAACTAAGATTCCTCACTTGCTTGTTCTGGCAATGCACAAAGGAATACTTTGCTCTGGCTTTTATACCTGCATGCACATTTGCTGAAAAAAGAGGTGCCCAGGCTTTTCCAATCAGTGATCCCACTAAGCATCACTGTGAAGTTACAAGAGGACCCGATACTGGCATTTTAAGCAGTAGAAGACCCAGGCAGGGTTATGAGTCTCCTCTGAAGGAGGCATCGGGCTGAGGCTGCGACCACTCCTTGTGGAAGATTCTCTTCCAAGCAGTGTCTTTTTAACTAAGTAGCATTGGCACCAGTCCATTCTAGTAATTGTACACTGCCTACTAAGGTGCCCTGGCAGTTTTAATTGGGGAAAAATTAATTATTCGCTTCCTATCTTGAACTACGCACAATTCTAACCATATGCTTACGTAGCTGATATATATATATATATATAAACATACATATAAGCTAGAACTGACTCAATTTCCAGAGGGAACAAAATTACTTCTGTGTTTAACTGTGTATGAAGTTGTGAAATGGTGTACAGTATTTTCAAATGAAGGATGTATCATAAATGTAAAGGCTCCTAACATATGGAGAAATGGCTTTTGGCATGTAAGTTCACAGTTTCTTTTTTAAAAGAGAAAACAGGAAAAAAGTTTCACACTATTAAGTGAAAGCTTATGAAAGCTACTTCTCTTTCAAATTTTTCAACTCTCACCATTTTAACAGACAAACTATTCAAGACAGCTTCAGTTTTTTACAAAGAGTCTTTCTGGAAGAGTAGGTGATGCCTTTCATCCTCTGTCAACTGCTGAAATCTTTTAAGTCCTTAGAAAGACTCTTCTTCCTGGACTTCACAGGAGTAAGTGAATTTTACAGACCTGAACTCTGCAGAAATTACGAACATCTGGAAATAAAGGCCTAATAGAAACATGGACAAAACTTTTGATAGGGGATTTTGTTCACAGTATTTTTAAGAAAACTGATTTTTTTATCCTATGTGTAGAAGTGTATACAAATCACAGGCAAAAAATACCTTAGTCCTTCATTTATTTTGCTGTCAGTCCTCAGCTGGTCAGCTCCGTACTGTGTTTGTGGTGTTGGTGTTGAGATTGTTGGACAAGGCTCTGTTATTGTGACATTTTATCCCAGAGCAGAAAAGAAAAAACTCCAAGCTCTCCAACAGCATTAGCTGTAATTATCAGCATCCTAGTATGTCCATTTGTGAAGTGCCTGGGGCTGGTAGGTCCACATACTGCTATTTCCAGCTGGGATCCTATGAATTAGGTAACTGAAATGTGTATCCTTATATACTTTCAAGTTCTTCATTTTATGAGAAGTTTCTCCTATAGGAATCCTACTGTACACGGTTTTAACAAAAGCCATCTAATTATCATCATACTGCAAAAGTACTAAAACAAAGGTTCTTCAGAACCTCAACTTACAGCTTTTAATTTTAATTGCAGTATCACTCCCACACAACCTGACTTACTGAGGACCTGCTACAAATTCAGCAATTTCTGTACCAAATCCAGTGATGAAGTTCAAAAGCTTATAACTTAGTCACATTTAGTTATAACTTAATCATATTTAAGTAGATTGTCACATAAAGAGCAAAATGCTCATTTTCATTCTTTCAGTGGCAGGAATACAAGAATGGCTTGAAAATACAAGCCTGGACTGCTCAGTTTTACAGATTCCTAAGGAAATGTGCAGTTATGTAAATAATTATATGACTGCCATTACCTCTACTTATGCAGATTAAAGACATAGTTTACTAAGTATCTATTCACTATTTGCATCTAAATCTAAATTTATTACATTTACTGGCTTTTAGCACCTGAGTAATACAAAGCAGTGTTTATTGTCTCAAGTTCTGGAAGTAACTTCAGTTATGGATTGGCATTTACATAACAGCATTTAAAAATAAAGCATCCATTCTATATTTTATATATTCTCCATCAAACTCAAGAAAAAATGTAGGCTATGACAAGAAAGACAGAAGTACTTTTGAGCATGTCATTATATGATCATAGACTGAAAGTGAGGTCTGTATGTTATCAATTCACTCCAGTCTTCTAAACAATTACAACTTAGACTTGCCTTTCACCCATTGCATTAGGCTTGCAGTAGATCATTCCACAACCATTCACACAAATTTAAAGAAGGGCAAACAAGAGAGGGTTAAACAATGCCAGCATCTCTACCCAAGCCTGCTGTCCTGTCATTCTAAGCCTGCTCATAGGCTTCAATTATCTGATTTCAGTCTTGCTTCAGCTACTGTCCACTGCTCATCACCATCTAACAGGACTCACAGTGACATCTACTGGGTTAAACTCAGACTGGTGATCACCAGGGCTCCTCAGAAAGGAGAAGAAAATCTGTGGGCTTTTGACTTTTATTCCTAAGACCACAGAAAGTAATCAAGTGAAACTACACCAGAAAGTAAGAGCAACCTCTGCGTAAAGAGATTATTTAACCTAAACCTTCATAAGTAACTTGTATATTGTAAATCAAACCTAACACTAGGTAGTCTAATGTCAGGCTGTGGGTGTAGGGCTTCAACATGCCTAATGTCCATCTAGTTGAAGAATAAACACTGATATTAACAAAATAAATTTAAAAATAATTATTGTAAACTACACAGAACCAGCCTTCCATTCTCTTTGTAAAAGGAGGACACTATTGCAAGGATTTTCATTTAGTTTCATTTCTTAAATGCAGACTCAGTAAAACACAGACTGATTAAATCATGATTAAGCTAATGAAGAGCCACTGAAGCTCACTTAAAATCTACTGTAAGTAACATATAGCTAATTAACTTAGAACTGTGGTAATAATATTGCAGAAAATGAAAGTATTTTTTTAATGTCTGTGTGTGTGCAGATATCTATAAATACATATCTGAAACTTACAATTAGGACTTTTTACTGGTAACAAAATGAGTATTTTGGGATCGAATTTCTGCAAAGAAATGTTCTGCCTATCTACTGATTTAATTATAAGGAATTCTCTTGTGCAAGGTTACTCAGACATACCATATAATTCATACATTAGCTTATTACAAGTTTAAAGTTTTCAACTGTTTTAATTTGAACACAAATTATTGCTGTTTTAAAGCCTGGATAACAAAATGTTGTGTGAGCACGGTCAAAGAGGATATCCCCAGTTGCAGTCTGTCACACTAAACAGTTCAACTCCTCTGACAATTTAATTCAGATATTAACATTCCTCACATTGTAACCCTGCATTTTGGCGACAAGAACATTCCACAGAGCAGAAGATGAAAGATAAATGGATGAGGGAATAGTTTTGAATACAAAAACCCAGGCCAGAAAGTATTTACTAATACTCAAATGATGACAAGTCCAAATACAAAGAATGCTATGTTAAAAGCTCTGATCACATACAGTCTCAGACAGCTAGAGAGCATCTTTCTTTTTTCCCGAGACACCACAGCACAACAAAATTTCAGCTTCTCTGATTACTGAACAAACAAGAGTCTGTGTGTGTGTGTCTGCCTGTGCTCAGGATTGTGCATGAGTTTGCACTCCTAGTTCGGTTTGCATCCATTTAATCTGTACTGCTGTCAGTCACAGATGGCTTTTCATATGAATATAAAAAACTATATATTCAAATAACTGTGATTATCCAGCCTTTAAAAAAACAACAACAAAAAACTACTGGAACCAGCAGATTCCTTCCTAAATAAAAGGTTGGTGGCTTTCTTAAGTTTCTGGGCAAATTCTCTAACTCAAAGTGGAGTTGTAGTGGAAGACATACAGCTTAGTTATATTAAGCAAAGGTGCAGACATTTCTATTACCATAAGAATAATCAGTATTCCAAATGTTCAGATAATGAATTAGGTGGAGACAGACAGATAGACAGACAGACATTCTACAGGTCAGGAAATGGGCCAATTTCACACACTCTTCAGGAAGAAGTTTTGTTTTCTGAGGTCATAATTATTTCTTATCAGATTTTCTGCACCTTCCTCTACTGCTTCTCACGTTGCCTTCCAGCTCAGGAAAGCGATGGGAGTAGACAGACCACTCTCTAAGAGACAGAACATTTTTAACAACCAAACCCCAAAATTTTAAGCATTTGAAGATGTTGGTTTTTTAAAGATCTGAAGGAAATGTGGCACAACTGTGCCAGCAATGCGTGCTGGAGGGAGGAGGGATGGAAGGGCCAAAGATGTAACACCACAAGTGCAGCTCAATCCCCACAGCTCATCACACTGTCCTTTGTGGGTGACATGCTGCTGCCAGGGCTGTCCCTGGAGCCCAGACTTGGCACGAGGGGTGCTGGCCACAGTGTGAGCTCTGCTGCTCTGCCCTGGGAAAAGGGCAGCCAAAGAGGTGGTTGAAGCTGATTCAAATGCTTCCTAAAATTAGCATGTTCAGGATTTCAAAGAGGGCAGCTGAACCACACTTAAAAAACCATGTATGCAAATACATCACACTTTTTCCCCCCCTCCTGATTCTGCCATAAAATAGGTTGACTAGAAAGATTCTGAACTATCATGAGAAAAACCTTCATGGCTGGCCAGGTGAGCAGATGGATGAAATCACATTTTTGAAGTGTAGGGTTGCTCGCTCAGTTACCGTGGATAATTGTAAAGGCCCTGTGCTCTGCAGCAACTGGAGAGACCAGACTGGTTTGGCTGCAGCAAATGCACCTTTATCAGGGGTTTAATCACCCTCATTCTTGGATAGGTCTCTAGTGCTGAACTTTGTGCTGCACTGCTGGGTTTGTTATGGGTACCTGAGCCAGATCCTTTGGAAAAGACAGGGTTTTATCACCAAGTTGTTTTTTTTGTTTGGGGCTCCAGCTAAAGAAAGAAAGTGCTACATCCTCTGTTTTGGGGAAAAAAAATAGGCATTGTAGACATAAAATTAAATTTTATGAAGAATTTCAAGGATGTAGCAAATCCTGTAGAATGGATTTTTTTTCCCAAAATAGAGTATTTCATTTATTAAGTAATTTTTTTGTTGAGCAAAGAACATACTTCAGGGAATATGTAATATATTTATACTATGGTCAAACATGCCTGTACATGATATGTAAAAGGGAAAGCCTCTCTCTTTCTTGATAGAATAGTCTTGAAGTCAAAGGAAAGAATTCTTCAACTAATGTTTGAAGTGGCTTCCTTTGACCTTGTGTTATTGAAAATTCAGTTAACAATTGAAACATTTCCCACTGCATTATAACTACAAATGCAACTTTTAATGAATGCAATTGGGAATACCAATTTAATGTTTTCAGTCACTAGTAAATGGAAATATCTGTTAACCTGTAGATGATGAAACTCACAAAAATGTCAAATGCTACAGAACATTGTTTAAAAAAGAGACAATTTGTCTGTCATGTGAAGACTGAAAATATTAATAAAAATTGTTCCTCTGTAAGGAAAAGACAGTAATTCACCCTGTTGTTTATCTTCTGTGTTATTTATCTGGTACCTCAAATTGTGAAGGGAGACATATTTTTTGCTTATGAAAAAGGAGTATATTGAAGAAGGGCAAAAAAGGGAAAAATGCAGGTTCCGTTCTACCTAGTGCACCACTGAATCACAGCAGCTGAGTCATATTCCTAGCATTATTTAGAATTAGATTCAAGATGATTCGCTTATTCTGTCAGTGGTTGTCATATGGGAGCAAGTGCATTCATCTTTCTTTCCCTTTACAGTTTAAATAAAGACCCCTACTGCTCGCTTTCTTTTCTCTGAGCCTCATCCACAATCTAATCAACTATTCCACTGGAGGGAGGAAAATACACCAAGGCAAGGCAAGAGGACTCAACTACCCACAGAGGAATGTGAGGACGGGAAAAATGCCATCACTGCACTGATATGCTGAGATTCCAAACAGTCCTAATGCACAATCCTGTTCTCCATCTCACTGGCACACCTTTCCTATCATGCTGAGCAAGTCACTCATGGACCTGGTTTGGTCCTCTTTGACTGCTGTTGATCTCATCTCCTCTTCGGCAGAATCTTCCTGGGATGTGGGAAGTACAGAATTTGAGTTTTTAACAAACACATTCATTCTGAAAACATTCTCATCAGTAATAAAGAAGTAGAACAGGTCAAGATGAATAATGTTTTTAATTTCTCTATGTTCTCTATCTGCAGATTTAGCCCAATTATTTGTGAAGGAGGACAGAATTCTATGCTGGAAGGTGATTAACCTCCTTGCAAAGCACTCAGCAACATATTTGTGATTTGTGTGGCACGTTAGTGACTTAATTTCTATGAAATAAACATCCCAAAACTTGGACCATTTCATGCATGACTATCTTCAAAGAAGCACTACACTTGACTGCATTTTTTCTAGGCAAACAGCTGTTTTTCTGGTATTTTCAATCTTGTCATATTTATCTGTGAAAGTGATAAAGTAAAACTGTATAACACTTTGTGAAAAATTCAGCAGCAATTTATCCTTAGCATATGCTTGTCATTTCTTTCAGTGAAAGTTTTTCCAGTATTTCTGGCTCCCTTGGACTAGCTCTTAAGATTTTTATCTCTTTCTTTTCCCTGTACAAGAATTAAAAAGCTTTGGAAAAGAAAGGGTAAGAAGCTGAGATGACAAAATAGACACAATAATTCAGTAAAGAAAGAAGACTTTAATTTCTTACCAAATTCTTCTTCTCCATCCTGGTCATCTATTAAGCCAACTGAGACTCCCAAATCTATGCACTTCTTGCTATGTGCCTTTGACTTCATATGCTTCGTTAAATTTCCTTAAGAAAAAAAAAAAAATTACTTGCTCTGTGAGTACAGAAATGTCTACAAATATATGCTCAACATGTCCATCTCTTCTTCAGGCACATTTACAACAACCACATAACTTGATTTCACACTTGCTAAAACCTTGCCCCTCAATGCAATCTGTCAAGGGCTGCTGCAGATCCACCATCCCGAATGCTACCAGCTCACTGTCTACATTTCAGGAAGTTTTTTATTGAGATAAAATAGAAGAGGATGGAAATTCTAAGTGATGATGTATTTTGTACTGGTGTAAGAGATCCCTCCTTTGTTTATGGCGAAATATAAAAAGGGATGATTCAGTCTTCAAAATCATGTTGACAGAAAACTATCATGTGAAACTGAAGTTTGTGTCTTGTAGCTCTTCCAGTATTTAATGAATTCTATCTTTAATGTGAACATTTTCAATGCCAACTTAAGCAAACATGTTAATTTTATTCAAAATCAGAGCATGAACATACTTGATCTGAATCTCAAAAGTGAATGTGTAGCTGAGAGGCCCCACAGGCTGCTCTCCCCTTCTCCTTTAAAAAGAAAATATGGTAAATATCATCAAGAAATGGCTAAGAGTGGCTCAGATCTGTAAATTATGATGTTTATGAAATACATGTTACTAAAAGTAAATGCCCACTTTAAACTTTGCAAAAAATGTTTCTTTGAGGTATTTAAATATGAAAAATTAAAATGCCATGTTGACTCTTCTATGGTTATGCAGTACTTTATTTCTGCTTTGAAATGAAGGTGGTAATTCATCCCAAATAATGAAATAATTGAAATATAGTTGAAATAATTGTTGAATATAGTTGAAATAATTGTTGTGAATCTATTGACTCACAAATAGCAAATTTTCCAGTTTTTGCACACTTCATGAAGCTGCTGGCTACACTGTCCTGCCATGAAGAGTGGCTTACCAAACACTCAACTGTGTGACCTGACTGCCAGCAGCAATGGCAAGAGCCAGGCACAGCGAATGCAGAGGAGGATGTGAATGCAAGTATGCTACAACTGAAACCAGAGAGAACTTTACATGGGTAGAACTTAATTACATGAACTTGGCCAGCACCTCTCCTCTGCAAAAACCATAATGAGAATTTACTGGGTTTGCACTCCAGCATTTCATCGTAAAGGCAATGTGATGACCCAGCCTGTCAGGATGCAGTGATGAGTTTTGACACATCTGAAGCCCATTCATCCCACTTTGTGCAGCACCGGGTTACTTCTTGGAAGTTTTCCACCCAATTACTGAGTAGTCTCAAACCCACTAAAAACACAAATGTTCCTGAGGTTACAGATGGGCAGGGATTGCTCCTAAATGTTGTTCAAAGCTAAGAAAAATTTAGAAATTTTTTTCTGAAATTATTTTGGCTGTGAACTTCTCCCGTCTGTTTTCCTTGAGTCCTGGATGTAACACTGTTTAATATACTGCCTGCATAAACTGGGGTACATTTAAGTATCTAAAGGTATGAACAGGCTTTAAAGAGTAGACATCCCTCTTGAGTCTTAGAAGGTCAAGCGGAAAGTGAACTTTTGTCCTTCAAGGGTAAAGAAAAAAAAAGGATTTCAATACAGTAATTTATTAGAGGCCAATTTCTTTCCTAGAGCAACTGGTTGAGTGCCAATATAAGTACAATACAATATACGTCCATCTCCTACCTGCAAAAGATACTGTAAGGGATTTAAAATTCTGTGTCCTATCTCTGTCAAGGATGAGCAGCTAACCATCTCACTTGTCTTCACCTAACTTTCATCATACCCCCATGATTTCCCTCTTCCACTCCTATTTCTCACCCACTGTGGCATGCCAGACAGTTCATTCATATGGAGATGTGATCATATGAATAAATTTACAGAAGACAAAGGAAAAGCAGGAAATAAGAAATTACAAATATTTGAAGCATTAGACAATAAATCTCCACAGAGAGGGAACCTCTTTAGTTCATGAACAGCCAGAAGAGAATTCTACTTTAAAGTAGAAAGAAAAAGAGGGCAAAACATACGCAGTAAAGTAGCCTTACCTTTAGTTTTGAAGGAAAAGTTGCAGTAATTGCAGTGGTAAGGACGGACATCGGTGTGTGTGCGAATGTGCTTCTTCAGCATGCTGGGCTTCTTGCAACGTATTCCACATTCCTCACAGATATACTTCCCTCTCCCTCTCCCTCTCACATACACATAGTCTTCGTTTGACTTGTACCTAGTAACAGTACCACAAGGGTAAGGCAATCACTTGTACCAGGAAAACAAGTCTCTCATCTACCAGAATTTTTAACATAAATTACATGAAAATCAATGACTGATAAAACAAATCACACTCTTTTCCTGCTCATTCCTGAATGTATTTGTTAAATTTGTATCTATATTTATCACTAGCTAGTCATAGACTTGTTTAGGAATTGCAGCTAATCTTTTTTTAATAAAAGTACTGTTGATACTTAGCATTTAAAGATTTCAAATTTCCTCTTAGCAACACTGGAACATATCTTTTAAAGGTGTCAGTTCTTGGAAGCAGGTTTGAGCACCATGAGGGAGCTTTAAAAGAGCATCTTTGAGGCTCTGCCTTGTGCAGAAAAGGAATAACATTAGTTACAACAATGGGAAAGTCTTTAAAATTCCCTATCAATGTCCTCTGGACTTAGCCTATGGGGACTGTCTCTGGATGGAAAAAGTCATCCAGATTCAATTACGCCCTTCATATTTCCACTCAAGAATGCCAAATGTTGTGTTAGACTTTTGTGACCTGGTCATTCCAATGTCTGGATCTGAGCAGAGACACAGCAATATTTTACCTGGGCAGCTGGTAATGATTTAAATGCTGGCCTAGACTAGATTCAAACTGGGAACCAGTAACTAAAGCCCTACAGCTGACCATTGAGACTACTCAAACATGCATTATTTGTGCTACAAAATTTTACAGCTGTCACTGGCACTTTTGTATTTAAAAATCTATTTTATATGTTGTACATAGTGCAACACTGTGGCTAAAGCAACTGTTATTTATATGAGGCAACAGATTTAAAGTACTACGGTGCAGGGAGGAGGGCTCTCAGTAAATATTTCCATGGCAGTTTTCAAATCAGAGCTCTCCAGCCTGTGTATGCCACAGCAAGCTGCCAGACAGAGACAGCACCACAGGCTGCTGCTCAGCCCCTGGACTATTTCCTCTCCAGCTACAGTTATACAACCTTGCTGCAGAATAGATATTATTTATCATCTAAGAGAAACATAGGAACAGAATTTACATCTCTGGCTGTATCTAGCTGCCTTTAGTGCTGATTAATGCTCATTCCCTGGAAAAAAAAAAGAATTGCACTGCCTACTGCTTTTTATTTTATTACCCCTTCCCATAACTCTCATGACTCCATGCTACTGATGACTTTCCATTTTTCTTGGAAACATAAACCAACATCCACAGGCCACAATATGGGAATTGTTGTTTAAAATAAATCAATCAGGAAGCAACATCTCTGCAAAGTCTAGAATCTAGGAAAAAATAACTTCCCAATGATATCTAGTGCACAAAGTACAATACTTGCCCTCCATCAAATATTTTAACTCTTCTTGGTACAGTTTTGATAAAGGAGTTTTCTTTATCATGCTCAGTGCTTGATTCAGAGTTTTCCTTATTGCTGAATTCAGTTGGAGTCAATTTTTTCCTACTTAATGCTCTCTGAAAGAAAATGAGATATACTTATTAAAATGAGTGCCTTTAATATGCTATTCAAACATTCAAGTTATGGTGAATAAAAGCATAATAAAAGCCACAATTCTAATAACTGGTTTGCAAAACTGTTAAGATACATGAAACAAAAAATATCTTTTGCTAAACTTCTTCTCCACTATGCATTACCTGTTTGTGGATTGCTAAATCTACACAGAGATCATGGCTCTGTAGGAAACCAGGAATGCTTGGAGGCTGAAGCAGGAGATTCCTTCCCCTTGTTCTGGGAAGGTGAAGGTGATGCTTCTTAGCCCATAAATAGCCTTCAGAGAAAGATGTGTGCAATCAAACTGAAGTGCTTCCTGAACAGCAGCAACTGGAACAGCCTGTCTGCTGGAACAGCAATGCCTCATGGCCAGCAGGAGCTGCGGCACAGCAGAGAGGAGAAGGGTGGGAAGGAGGGTGTACCTAGGGAGGTTATTAGCAGGCAATAACCTGTTAATAATTTCTGAGCGCTAATGTTTTTCAAGAAATACAGATCTTTTGCCAATTGACTGTTCCCAATTTGGTGAGGTTATTAACAGGGGTTCCAGAATCCTTCCAAAGCAATACTCCACACTTAAATTCCTACTGTCAGACCAAATTACAAGAGAAAACATACATCTTGTCAAACAGAACAAGATTCTATTTCTTCATTTTCCCTGATTATTAGTCAAGGAACTTTTTTTTTTTTGTTTAAGGAGGACGGGTTCCTCCAACATTTGCCAATTAAAATCTACTCCTTCCAACCCTAGGACATTTATAAAATGGGCAACAATGAAGGAATGATCCAATTAGCCAGCAATTATTACTGCTATATTTATAAACTGTTCTACCCACGTAGCTGGCACATTTACCTCATTTGCTCATATTGATAAGTGAATAAAATGATGACAGAAAAAAAGTCTGGCCTTATGTTTTTCACTCATTATAAAATTAATGCTGTAAGCTTGTGAATTCTTGGCAAGAGGAATGACTTCACTGGCTGGCTTAAAATGATCAGTTATGCTGCTTGTCACATACATTGAAGGGTGACATCATTCTGGCACCTGGTCCTTGCCCATTGTCCTTCATGCAGCCTCAGACACTGCCTTCGCTTCTAATCCCCACATGATAAGGAATTAACACAGATCAGAGGAAAAGCATCTTCCTAAACTGAAAGCGCCAGGAAGCTGCACATGCACTATCCCAATCTGTACATCCTCATACAGCCCTCTGGATTGATTCAGGCTGCATTTCCAAATGTCTGAGCACTTCTACTGACAACTCTGCCTGTGTGTAGGAAGAAAGAAATTTCACCCTGCATGTTTTAACAGCACTCATACAAGGTGAAAGGAGATGATGTTCGGGATGAGAAATATCAGAAGTGAAGCCTGCTCCAATAATTGCAGCTCAGCCATTCTGCAGTTCCTATACACTACCTGGCACATGAACTGCTTTTGTTCCCACTACAAACAAAGAGTAACAAGGTGACATTTGTAGCTTAACAGGAAGAGAGCTGTGAAAAATACAAAATACACACGACAAACCAACTACATAAATATTCCCAGAAGCTGAAATAATGCAATCTTTAAGTGCCTGATCTTCCAATACTATATACTAATTTTTTTTCCAGATTCAATTTTAAGTAGCGAAGACAAAGGAAAAAGAAAGATTACAGAACTCTTAGACCTATATTGTTATCCAAACTATGATGAAACTGTTACAATAAGTTGTACATTCACAAAAGCACTCAGAATGCTAAAACTATCATACCTCTGATGTTCCCACTACCCATTCTTTTTTTAAACACGTGTCTATGTACAGATATAAGACAGCCCAATTTATGTGTTAAAATTATCTACCTCCCCTGCTGTACTTTAGTTTACTGGTTATTTGATGCTTTAGGAGATTGTTTCAGTGTCTTGGACAGGCAAAATGCTGATATCGGAGTAACAGAAACATTGACTTTCTGTCACAGAAATCTACAGAAATGCTCACTGACAATGAAAAAAAGCAGTCAGTTTAGCTTTTTCTGAAAAATTTCAAATTGATGATGAAAATTACTTGGGCCCTCTGTACATTTTAAAGAGCAACCAGTCTCTAAGGAGCACAGGTTTCTTCTGTGGAAATCGTTTAATGTACCTCACCTGAAATCCACCCCACATGAACTGGTAGAAAGGGCAGAAAAACAGTGCTGCTGTAAAATGTTCCTCTCTATGATTACTTATGCCTTCTGATTCTAACAGAGAAACGTGTCTCTCTACTCCCATAGAGACAAGGACCGTGATTCATTTCTACTTTACTCATTTTGCTCCAATTTAACTCCACTGTCCTCAATTACTGGTATTAGCTGAAAAAAAAAAAATTGATTCTAGGACTGCCCAGAGACCAGAGTTCGAGAGATACTTCTGTTACTTTACAACATCCTTTGGAAAAAAAAACATGCTCACAGCCTGACTCATCAAAGTTATAAATTTCAGATTAGAATATTCATAAAACATTTTTGCCACTGGCACATAGCCACTAGGGGAAAATGTTTTTAATATCTTTAAACTTTTACTAGTTTACACATAAAAATCTTCTGCATTTGACTACTTTCCAGTGGTGAGTTGGACTGTTGCGGCATATCATCCAAGAAAGGAAAGCTTTCCACAGTTAGGAGAAACTTTCCATTCTTCAGTCTATCCTTGCTCAAAAATCAGCACCCTGGAATATTGCACACACTACTGATTCACTTTAGCGAGAAGAGCCAAGATCAATGTGGAGGCTTGAGCAAGAACTCCTGATATAACACCAGTGAATTCAAGTGAGGAAAACAAAAACTGGTGAAAAGTAGTAATAAATGTAACAATAAAATAAAAGAAGGAGAGATAAAATAAGCCTTTTCCATACAGGTGAAACCTCCTGTTACATTTTAACATGCTGCACTCATTCCAGGAGCTTCTTTCACAATAACATTTTGTGGTTTGTTTTCTGAATCACTGGAACGTGGCAACTTCACCTATTGCCTCTGAGCAGTGAATTGTGAAGAGCAAACAAAGTCCCCGGGCTCCTTTTTGTTTACATTTTGTTCACGTGCATCTTCCTTTCCCATGGTACCTATTGTTGAAAGAACTGCCTTTTTTTGTGACAGTGATTAGTAGTGGTTATGCAGCAGCACGAGGTGTCAGTAAACATGGTTAGTTTGGGGACAAACCCAGAACAGTTCAGCAAGTTGCTTTATCTCAGTGAGAAGATCTGCAGTTATAGCCCCACAAGCAAAATGAATCTGGAAAGGGCTACGGCTGTGAGAGAGGAGGTGAGACATAACAGTGCTGCCTTTTAATTATTATTCAAAAATTGGATTGTGGTAGCACTTAAAGCTTGCTGTCAGATCAGGGTTAAAATGTGCAAACCACTTGAGCAAACACAACCCCCAACACCTGCAATCCAAACCATGGTTCCCCAAGGAACTCAGGACCTTGCCAGGCTTCTAAGCAGGAAATCAACCATACTTTTTTTTTTTTAGAATTATTTGCTATTTTCTTTGTTGGCTTTGTGTTTTTTAAATGGAATATTAATTTCCAAAACGATCTCCAATGTTTTCCATCCTCAGACTCCAACCAAAAAAACCCAGTGTAATTACTGGGCCTGAGCTGAGGAATTTCAGCTTTTGCTTTTTTTAAACATGGCTTCTGTGAGGAAGTTTCCAAGTTGGCATCAGCTATTCCATTACCAGGTCTTAACTGGAGACTAGTAACACAGAGGTATATTATAACAGCAGCAGCAGCAGCAGCATTCTGGAAAAGAGCTGAAATGCTGCTACCTAAATAATTTAGAACGGAAGGCAGACAAACTCTGGAAGGAGTAGACAGAAAAAACCTATCAGGTCTTTGAAATTTTTAACTTCTGCCATGGTACACCTTACTCATCTGAGGTGCCAATTAAACTTTAATTGGTGGTATTTGCTGCACTTTTTTCCTCTGAGAAAAGCCTGTAAATTAGCCCAAGCAGAGCTTGAAAACTCTTCATTTCCATCATGCTCATGTGCTTCATTCAAAACATCAGCAGGAAAGACTGAAGCAAGATTAGTAACTGTGTTTCTTTTGTGGCAGAAACACTGTAAATGTACCTGACAGCTGCCTATTACAGCATTTAAGCACTCCTGGAGTGTTTTAAAATGGTGCTGTCAAAATATTTTTTCAAAATATCATCCATTATTTGTATTCTAAACAGAATTTGTTTGCAGAGAAAATCTGTTTTTTAAGAGGCATACAATTGCTTTGCTATCACAGAATTTCTTCTGATAAACTGTTCTTCAAAAATAAAACAAACATAACTCAATGACACAAGGATGTGAGACTTGCCTTAGAAAGACTCGCTCAACTACATACAATGAAAAAAGCTAAACATTTGTTTCCTTTTTTTTATTATTTTTAATGGTGCACTATTTAAGTGCAACATCTCATGAAATGTTTGAGGAAGCAGACTGGAAAAAAAGGTAGTGAGAGTTTGAAACCAAGGCAGCACACTAACATGGAACCAACAATTTGATTCAACTACCGCACTAAAACAACATCAGGAGCCTGTATGCATTTTCTGCAGGAAACATAATGGATAAAGTTTTGAACTCCAGTAGAAATGCTGGCAAGTCACCCACTGATTTCAGGAGGACCAGGTATAACTCCACTGCCCTTTTGGCCTTAAAGGTTTCAGTGTGTCTTCACAACTTGCCCTGTAATTCTGAAAGTACTTCTTCCTATCACACAGCCTCTCTTTCTATTGCTTTTCTCCCCACTGAAAATGTTATATCTTAGCAAAACATTTAGCAGACACAGAAATATTCCAGGTTGACCTCTGACAGCTGCAGTTTCTGTCCCTCAACACCCACACAAATAGAGGTCTTTTCCCAAGGCTGTGGAATGTCTCCTCTGGACTGACTGCTGGCCTACAGACCGCGAGTCCCAATGTCTGGGATGTTTTGCTGATGGCAGCAGGACAAGTTACAGCATTTTTTACAAGTTTTACCCCCTTGCCAAACTATTTCCGTGCCCTGAAGGATCATGGAGAAAGGAAGGTCTGTGGCTTTGCTGATGCCCCATTTTTGCCAGCTCCAATGTGTTTGGCACCCAAGACATGGCAAATGCAGTGCAGAGCAAGGAAAAGGGCAAAACTGTGCTGCATGCTTCAGAGAGCTTTACAATTTCAATAGATGGGACAACAAAATCCACTGCTGGGTCCATTACAGAGACACAGACACCTGCTGCCATAATGCAGGGCTAAGAGCCACCTTCACCCATGCACAGCAGTGATTCAATCACTAAGGAACACCAAATCCAGTCTAAACTTCTGTCTTTGGTCCAGTCCATAAAAAAAAAAAACCTATCCACCAAGTAAAATCTTATCACATCTGTGCAGCCCCAAAATAGCCAAGGAAATAACAAGAGACTATTTTGCTCTGCCACTTTGGACTCTGGAATGATGCATTTTTTTATTGTGGGTCACAATTTTTGCCTAGATGATATTCCTCGGCACAAGATTTAATGCTATCTTTGGAGCATATCAATCCAAGAAGTTGTCAGTGGTTTTATGGCAGTGGAAATTTTGTTTAAACCTTGCTATTTTTGTCATTATTTCACACTGCTGATTAACCTAAGCAGGAGAAAGGGAGATGGTGTACTGTTTCTCTCACAATTAGATGATCAGTGATGGTGAAAACTGTTTTCATGGTGTATCCATGAACACCTGTTCAAGGTGAGCACTCTTTTGAAGCAGAAAATACCCTTATTGTTATATCCTTAGTTGAATTTAAGGGCAAAATATGCAATTATGACCTTAAATTAATTTAGGTTGGAAGTGTTTAAAAATATTTTTATCAGACTTATTTTGTTCTACCCTGTGCATGACAAAAAATAGCCAAACACATTCCTGCCACAACAAACTGAATACACAGATTTAAGCCCAGAAACTAACTTCATTAAAAAACGATAAATCCTTATGAACAGGTTTCTTAACTGAATTATTTAAGACCCTTTTAGCAGTTTGTTCCAGAATAATTAGAATAAATAAGCACATACATGGTACCTGTCAGGCCTAATGCATTCTCTAAAATATGAAGAAGCATGATTTAAAAAGCAAATTCTCTGTAAATGATCAGTATACATAAAACATAGCTTAAGTACCTTGGTCAAGCTGCTCTTCCACTTGCTTGAATAGACCAGTACATCAGATCTGGGGTGTGTAGTTCTCGCTAAAGTGTACAGTGGTTTTTCAACTTTTTGTTTGGAATTGAGGAGGGAGAGAGCTACCTTTGTCGACAAACCCAGTGGATTTGGGTTGTTGGGACTAATGGTCCAGGTAGAATAGGCGGAGATTTTTTGATCATTTTGCAGCAGATGCAATGGTTTTCTCTTCATAAGGTAACACCAGGTAAAATTCGTTGTGGTCTTGAGGCTCGGAAATGACAACCTCTGCACTTCTCCCGCATTCACCACAGCCACTGTCACTACAGGCTGTGCTTGGCCCGGGCTGCTGATGTGGGTGCTCTCATCACTGCTACTCGGGGATCTTCTTTCTTGGCTGCTGCTTACAGCCTTGAGAAGAGAACTCTGGCTATTCACTGGAGACAATTCAGAAGGTTTCCTAACTACAAACACCGGTGATGTGGAAGACTTAAGGTCTTCAGATTCCGTTGACTTCTTTAGGCTTTCTGAAACCCCAGTGTCAGATGACTGATGGTCAGGCAGGTCTGAAGTACTGGCCTTGCTGCTTTTTTCATGCTGTGTAACAACATCAGGATCCAAGAGGTGATTTTCAAGAGGCTCTGTGGTGCAAACCTGTCTTACCAAAACTGGTTTCTTTTGCTTACTAGAAGGGTCATTAGATCTAACATTCAGTGAATGCAATGGTCTAGCATCTGTCATACAAGCAGCTCCACTCTCATCTTTAACACGTTTTTGCTGTTTTTCCATGGCAATATCTAAACTGTTTGCTGGGGAAAGCATTCGTTTACTTGAAGCTGTAACTTCTGGCTGAGGGAAGAGTCCGCTAACTGGCACTTTCTGAATGATATTGGAAGAGCTTGACAAAGGTGAGTTTCTGGTTCCACTTTCCGGTGGTGAATTTTCAAATTCAAATGAATTTGGCAAAGTCCTCTGATGATCTTTGTGAGAATTTGGCAGCTGAGTTTTGCCCTCGAGCGTTGGCACTGTCACAACATTTGTTTTGCAGATGGACTGATTTCCCTGATCCTGGGTCACTAAAATGTGAGGCAGGGGTGTAACAGTTGCGAAGCCGTAAGATGGCATACTGCTCTGAATACGGACGGGAACCACAAAAGGAGGGATCTGATGTATCTGACTGCTGCAGTTATTAGGAACAATTTGCTTTAGAGGAGGCACAGAGTATGGATTAGACATGTCAGAGAGTTTTGTCTGCACTTCAAAGGAAGATGCATTCTGGTCCACCCCAACTTGACTCGGACCAGTCTGAGTTAACAAAGTATTTTTTAGCAATTTGGAAGAGTATGGCTGACCTATATGTAATGTTTTAACTTGAAGCTGATACTTTGGAGCAAAACAGTCCTTTTTTTCATCAGGATGACAAGAAACTGAGTTCGTGCTTCCTTGCTCCCCTTGGGCTGATGTTTTAGTAGATGGCTGGGAAGGTTGATGAGTCAAGGATGGCTGGCCTTGATTATTCAACATGTGATCTAGAGGCTGCTGAGGTGAAGACAGGCTAACAGGATTACAATTTTGAATTGCTGAATGAGGCATGGAGTTAGTCTGTGAATGCTGAGTACCAGAAGGAAACTCTACTGAGGATTTGCCAGAGGTCTGCAGCCTATGCAATGGCCCTGTGGGCACATCTGTGGCATGAGCTGTCTGCAATGAAGAAGTCGATTTCACTTGAGGCTGTTGATTTTCTGGACCAATATTTAAAGATATCTGTCTTACAAATGGCCCCCTCCTCCTTTCCAGCAGAGGCACATGTCCAGCAGCTCCATTTGCAGATGACACTTTTGGAGCAGCTACCTCTACAAGTGGGACAGGTTTTGATGGAGACATGCTTCCACAGTCGAAAGACTTACTCCTGTAGTCCACAACCTCCATCGAGGGCTGCGTGCAGCTGATTTGCTCTGAGGCAGCACGTCTCATTTCCCGGTAATGAGGTCCAGGCACTGCCAGTGTGTGTGAGCCAGCAGGAATCATGAGGAATTCTGATGACTTACTAACAGGCTCTGCTTTGGAAGGGTTCTCAGCCTTTAAAGTATCATCTTTATCAAGTGAAGTTGAGAAACTGGAGGCATGAGACAAGCTACTCTCCCGACTTAGGCTTCTGGAAAGTGTGGAATCAACACTTGATTCAGCAGATGAATGTTCCATTTCAGCCAACCGAATTCTCTTCTTCTTCGGTGGAAGCTTTTCTGTTGGCAATTTTGACAATGTTTCACTGCGCTGTGGCCAGTTAAACCTTTCTGTCTTTTCCAGGTCGCTACATTGGTTTTCATGCTCTCTGTCTGGTTCTTCTGTGACCAGTATTTCAGGAACTTGGATGTTATGCTGGCGAACGAGTCTTGATGGCTGAAGTGGTGCACTTCTCTCATTAGAAACTAATTGGATTCCCTGAACTTCCCCTCTAGGTGGTTCTGACGACATGGGTTGGTGACGCTGGGGAGTGCTCAGATGAGAGTGTCTGTCTTCTTGGATTACAACTGTATTCAAAGAGCGGTGCTTTGCAGCCTTGTTGGGCTCTTGAGAAGAAACTGGTGATACTCTTTCAAATGACTCTGATTTCTCAAGTGAGCTATTTCTGCTCAGTGAATTCGTGTGCTGTATTACTGAAATGCCAGTCCCTTGTCTTTTCAACTCCACCTTTTCTTGCACAGCTGAACCTGCCTGCTTTTCAATGAGTGGAGCAATCTTTGCCTCAGTAGTCTGATCTGTGCCACGAGCCACAAGCTGAATTTGGGAACTCTGAAGCAGGAGTTTGCTTGTTTGTTGTGATCCTACCACGGTTGTGGCGCTGTGTTTTGACAAACTGGAAGAATTTGCTGGCTTGCTTTGGCCTTCTGTGTTCTTTGATGGTACGCTCGTATCATTTTGCTGTGGGTCATCATCATCACCGACACTTTTCATTTTCCTTCTTTTCCTTATCTGGGGTGTCTGCTCCCAGACACCAGTTGAAGTTGTGACTCTGTAGTGTAGAATTTGAGGCTGTGAATTGTTTGGAGCAGTTTTGTGCTCAGGTTCTCGGATTGCTGCTTTAGTTTTAGGTCCATGCAACTCTGAACAATAAAATTTCTTGTGATTTTCAAAATTTTCCAGTTTTCTGTATCTATTCCTGCAGGTTTCACATTCAAACATTGTTCCTCGCACCTGAGGGGACTTCTTTGTTTTTTCTAAATTTGATCCGTGTGCCAGGGATTTGCTCCTTTGCAATAAGGATTCATTTGATAAATTACACCCCAGATAACCTTCTTCTACAGATCGCACTGGTCCAAGACCTTGGCTTTCACCAGTAGAGGAATCTTCTATTGCTGCCTGTCTAACCAGAGTCCGAGGATGCCCACCTTGGTTCAGCGGAGTAGCAGGTCCTGACACAAAAACGTCATCATATAAAGAGCCAATTTTATCATCAAATGACTGGCTTCCTCGAAGGGGATGAGAGGGAGGTATGACATTAGGAGGTACTGCTGAGTAACTGGTGGTAGGCATGGAATTACTTCGTGTTATAGGTAAACAGTCAAGGGATGGTACAGAAAGAAGAAAAACTTGCTTGGATTTCTCAGTGGGTGTGAAAGGAGACTTTGGTATATCAGAGCTTGAGCTTGTTCTTCTTCCCATGGGCTTTAAATCAAACTGGAAAGAATCCTTAAATATGTAGGATTTTGGTGAATCTATGCTTCCTCTTCTTGAAAGAGATGTTCTTCGTGGTTTCACACTATCTAACTGCTTGTCATCCACAACAGCTTCATTATCAGAAATTAACTTTGAGATACGCTCCTCAAGAGTTTTTGTTGCCAAGGGAGGTCGCATTTGGCCAGAGAGAATCAGATTTTTTTCAGCACAAACAGTTTGTACCACTGATGCTACCATGCCACTTGCTCGTGGCACACAGGACAGATTTTTATTTGGATCTTTCTCAGAAGTCAACAACCCCCTTACAAAAGGAGCTGGAGGGCTCATTGTTTGATCGGCACTTTCAGAACGAGAGAAATAACCAGAATCAGTACTACCTAAACTTCTAGGGCTCAAAAGACATTTTCCTTGCTGATCTTGAGAACCATCAGTTGCCTGCTGTCTCTGGAGTTGAGCATGCACTGGTCCTCCTGTAGATCCCGGCTGTTCCTCTAACAGGCCTGCTTCTACCTTCTGATGCTGCTTTATGTCATTCTCCTTGAATGAGGTTGGATGTGTTAAATTTGACTGAAGAGTTGTGGCTTTAGAATCTCCTTTTCTCTGTGCTGCAGCAAGCTCAGGTGCTGGCTCTGTCACTTTTGGGCTATCAGCCCTCAATGGAGAAACATTTGCAGGATGAACTACTACTTTTGGCAAAGCTGCCCTTACTTGAGGCTCTGCATCATGCAATGAAGAGTCACCTGGTATACAGTCAGGATTGCTTAATGGAATGGGGCTTCCTTTTTGCAATGTTTCTGCACTCGAAATGACTTTCACTAACTGTGCAGGCTCCAGTTCTTGATCATCTTGTCTTTCATCTGCGGTGCCTTCATCTTCACTTTCACCACTTTCTTCCACATCTGAATGAATGCTAAGTGCTTTGTCCGAGTCATGAGATAAGAAGAGGCCACCTGAATCTGGTTGTAGGACAAGTCCAAGTTTGATAGCATGTGCATGAGATTTTTTGTGCTTGTAAAGATTGCTTTTGGTTTTAAATGAAAAACCACACGTCACACAAGGATATGGTCGTTCTCCAGTATGGGATCGGATGTGCTTTTGGAGAACACTGGGCTTGGCACAGGCCCGATTGCAATACTCACAGACATATTTCCCTAGCTTTTTAGGCTTCTGGTCTTTCAGGAGGTTACATATTTGTTCTGCACCATGGTTTACAACTGATGCTATCTGGGCTGAATTATACACTGGACCTATAGACAAGTGTGTTGAACTCGATGTATTAATTGACAATGGTGAAGACGAACTAGCTACTAGCGGGTTTTGAGAAAAAACCTGAGTCACAGTGGAAGATGAGGTGTGAACAACAGACGAAGTTACTGCTATGCTGTAGATCTGCTGGAGCTTGGGGTTTTCTTGGCTCTGCTGTTGCACCAGCGACCTAGTTAAACTTGGACACGTAACAACCTGGTGATTTTGCTGACTGGTTTTAGTAATAAGGTCTTGTGAATGAGAAACTGATTGGCCTTGTGCTTGTCCAGTCTTGGCTGTTGTTGCTCCATGCACATTGTTCAACGTACATGGGTAATAGTGAGGTCCAGCTGCAAAATCCTGCTGTGACAAAGCAGACTGATTTTGGACACTTATTGTATTGGACGTGAGACTAGAAGAGGTGCTTACAGTTTTATTTGGTCTCAGTTTCTCTATTTGCATCCTATAAGGGGGGCACTCTTGTGCTAAGGTGTTCAGTTCAGGCTCCATAGCTTTTAGTAAGACATCGAATGCAGTACGTGTACACGGGGACGACGTACTGCAATCAACAAAATTAATACATTCATTACTGTCAGTCTTTGTATTACTTGATGAGGAGTTTGAGGGAGGTTTCCTCTCTGCTGAGTTCAGTTGGTTTGCATCAGTATCCCTCGCTGCCTGTTTACACAAATCTAAGGACTGATGCGTCAGTGAAAGCTTTGTCTGCATTGATGTCTCAGATTTGGTTGGTTCAACGCTTATCTCACCGCTAAGTGCTCCCCCATTTTGTTTGGTACATTGATTTCCATTTTGCACGGGCAGGTGATCCTGTGCCGTGCCGTGTTCGGAGGCATCTGGAAGAGCTTTTAGTGGTGAAGGGTCTACATTTTGCTTAGCCTTGGCTTCAGCAGGGCTTCTCAAAGGCGATTTTGGTATTTTTTTAAGATGGTTTTCAGACACAATCTTTTTTCTTTTCACACCCTTAATCGTATCTTGGGTTCCTCTAGTACCAGCATCGGTGATTTCTGTTAAAACACAAAGAGAATAAAAAAGAATATTCAAACTGGATAATAAAGTATATTTTTTATTTTATCATTTTATCATCTCTAAGTTTCGACAGTAAGCCCTGGGGCAACAGGACTGTCCGTCTCTCCGGCCTCCAATACTTTCAGTTAACAGTAAATGTGTCTTAGAGAAGATAAGCTTTGTTTTCATCTAAAATGAGCAATACTTTGTAACTGATGCTTGAAGACATGACAAAAGTAATTCACTATAGGAAAAGCTTCAAAGGAAATGTAAGAAAAGGAAGGCTTCTAAAGAAATATCTTAGCAAATTATTTTCAGACAAGTAAAAGAAGCCTCTCTCTTGCACTAGTATAAGAATCCAAATCATTATAGGAGGAAAATGAAGAACCAAGACACATATGTCATGTTTGTCACTTTTTCCATCTATATGTTCCCATAGTCAAGGAATGAACACAACTTCCCCATGGTTGTATTTGTAAGTAGATTTATCATGGAAATGGCACAACCACCCACACCATCTGTCAAATACTGTATTTCAGAGCTCAAATTACTGAATTTCAATAGCATTTCAGATGAGCAACTACTGTAGATGAATAAAATCAGTCACACTTAAATGACTTCCTATTTGTGCATCATGAAAAAAATAAACTAATTTTGAATTATTTCATTACTAGCTAGACTTGTTGCTGATTTTAAGCAGATACGCATGCAGGGTTTCAGGGGGGAAGGGAACAGCAAATGAATTGGAGCATTATTTAGCAGAATAATTTTGTAGGAAGCACTTGTATTTATAGACAGTCCAATTCCCTCTATAACAAAAACCACAAATAGACTGAATTTCAGTGTTGATACACAGAAGCCATTTTTTAGTGGATACCTAAGTTACACACCTTTGTCTACCTCAAATGTATGAAAATCGATCAGCTAATTTTTTTTTTTTTACTTCTTTCCTACCACAGACATAGTCACAGCCACTGCCTCAAATGGCATCACTGGTAGGACAGAGGAAGCTAAATATTAAATGGAGGTGAATTCCTTTTTTAGGCTTTACAAATCCTTCATCATGCTTTTAGCAAAACCCCTACCCTTGGTCTGCCTGCCAATATTAAAAGCAAAGAGGAATCTGACTTGACTGGAAGGCTGATGGTTCTGGGAAGGTTCAGACATACACATTTCAGGAAGCAGCATTGGGTAACCCCATGCAGTCTTTCCTGCATGAGTAACTCAGGAACAGAAGTTTATGTGCACTTCTAGGTAAAGAACAGTCCTATAACAAAGTATAGAGGGACAAAATTCTCACAGTCAACTTCACAAGGAAGCAAGTGGAGGAAGCTCAAACTTCCCAGTACCCACCAACCCTACAGCCCCTTGGACTGGCACAAAGGACTGTAGAAACAGCTGGATTCCATGCTGTGGTGGGAGGAAAGCCAACGTACTGTGTGCATCTGACAAGAGATATTGCAGCTGAGGAATCCAGAGTGAAATTCCTGCTCTGTGTAGATGAAATCCAAGCAATGCCTAAAGCCTGTCTACCAAAGTGACCAGTAGCGGGAAAAAACCAAAGATGTTATGTTTTCTCCATGCCAGAGCACAACCCAACTGGGATGTGTAGTAATGCCAGATACTTGGAATTTCAAAACCTAATTTCTGCCTCGATGCCAACTTAATTATACACATATATTCAGTTAGGGTGAATGGATATTCAGATTACCCTGCAAACTGAAAGATTAAAGACTACATATCACACAAATGTGCTGGTTTTGGCTGGGGTAGAGTTAACTTTCTTTCCAGTGGCTAGAATGGGAATTATGGAGTCTTGGCTGCTGGCTGGGGTGAAACCACAGCACACATCATTCATTGCAAATGTGGAAGCTTTGCAGTACCTGACCCATTCCTCTCCCAGTCCTACTAGAGAAAGCTTACCTATGAGGAATAAGAGTCTGTTTTGCCACACTCAGCAGTCCCATGAAAGAGATGGTTGAATCCCTTGCCACAACTACTGGCTCCAAATCTCAGTTCTGCTAACTTTGTGCTCCTTTGGGGCATCCAATTGTTCACTTAATTTTTAAATGAACTTGGATTTATTGCTGTACCATCAAAACCTATTCCTATTAGGCTGGATTATTCAAACCCAAGCAGTCTTCCACCACAATGTTTTGTACTTTCCATTGCTTCAGAATTTAAGAGTGACTTACACTAATAAGTTATCATTCATATTATTAAGGGTGAATTCTTTACAATTCATAGTTTACTGCAACTGTTTTTTCTTCAATAACAACAAAACCCAGTTTTACACGAATCAAAGAGAAAATAACAAGGTAATTACATAAAAGCATGCTTTTAGCCATGGTTTGGTGGTCTCTCTGAAACATGACCACAGTAATTGCACATAAGTGATTTGGTTCCTTTTATGCACACCCTGTAGCTTTCGTGCTGTCACAATCACGCCTCCACACTGATCACACTGCCGGTGTTTGTACTGGAGCACTACGGGAAGAGCTGGGCAGATTACACAGCTAGGAAAGTAAGAGTGCCATGAACTGCAAACATCCAAGCAAATGAACACAAAAAGATGAAGTTGTTTCATATTGCAGCAATCAAACAATCAAATGATGTGGTGCTTCCTGATATATCAGAATATTCAAAGCTACTGTTTCTGGGTTTCAACCATATAGTGCCAAAGAACAAGGATAGTCAACCTGCACTAGTGAACTCAAAGCCAACACAGCTGAAAGATATAATGAGGCTTACAAAAGCCTTAAAGGAAGTAAAAATGTATCTCTAATCTATCAATCAAGCAATTAAAAAGATTAATTCACTTTGAATAACAAAATCAGAATTTTCCATAATCTCTTTACTGCTTTACTTTTAAAAATGCTGTTCAACACATGCCAAAGTATAAAAATTGCTTGGGAAGTCAAAAAGAAAAGAAAAAAGAATAAACAAAGGCAAGTTATGCATTGCATTATATACAGGAAAAGTATTTTTTTCAGTTTTCACTATAACTGTGCTGCTTCTATACCACTAAAATTCCAGTCTAGAGAAATCATGGTAACTTTTTTCTTATTTGTATTTCTGCCTCTACATGTTTTGTGATACCAGAGATGGAGTCACAGAATTGCTTTAGTGCACAGTCTATAAAATCTTGTAAAATGTACTTACTTGACAATGACTTTACACGGCTTAAAAATTGTTTAAGTCTTGTGTTCTACCCTACTCCTGGATAATTTAGAAATCTTTATTATTATTCTTAATGGAAATATTCACCTTATGTTTGCTAACAACCAAATTTCTGGCATATCTGGAGAAAAAATGAACTACCAACAACTTCGCTTCACTTACTTTTAGCTTGTCATTCTTTTTGTATAAGTCTTTGCTTTGAACTCCCAGTTTATGTTGAAGATATTCCACTGCACGTTTCTTAATCTACAGCTACATGATTGCATAAAGGTCAACTGCATCAGTATTTCCAGAGGTATCAACAAAACTGGCAGAAAGCATCAGTCCCCAAATGCTAAAGACTCCTCTGCCTTGCAACATTCAAGAGTGTGATGACTTGCCAGGGCTGCACCCCCATCCACAAACTGACACTGAACAAAAAGAATGTAGTAACATCCTCATGTGGAAAAAAAGTATGAAGTTGATCTGCTTTTCTTTCTTTCTCTGCCATGCCTTGTGCTCTGCTCACCTCCTCTGCCATCACTCAGCCATCCTAATCGTTCCATGGTAATTCCCCTTTTCCTGTGGTGGTGAAGTGGGATTTTTTCAGTCACCTCAATCAGATGTCTAAAAAGAATCTTTCTCAAAAGCTGTATTACATCAAATAGGATTAAGTTACCCAGGCCAAGAGAACAGTGGACAATGCTCAGTACCTCACTTTTCACATTTAAGAGACATCAGAGCATCTCTTTTGTGTTTTGCCTGGTTGGTTTTGTTATGCCTGCTCTCAAGATTCCTCACTTAATTCCTTTACTTCAGCAGGAATTCTGCACTCAAAACATGACACGAAAAAGCTGATGTTTCTAAACATGATTTTGTTCACCTGCAATCTCTCTGAGGCACTTTGCTCTATGCACAGGAAACAGAACAAAAGAACACAGGTGTGATGGTGTACATAGCAATCTGCAGAGTAACTCACGCAGCAAATAAGGGAAGTTAAAAGTGATCTGATTTCCTCTTCCAAAGCATTTACTGGTGAACCAGACAGTGTCTGAACAAAATTATCTCAACGGTTTTGTTTAAGCAACTTCCAGAACCGCCTGTCTCAAAGCCTACATGTTATTATAACACCCACTCTCTTTCTCTCCCTTCTAATAGAGCTACAGACTTGAACTTAAAGAAAAGAGTAAGAGGAAACCAAGGAAGAGCACCACTCCCTTCTCTCTCAGTGCCGTCCTGTGAGCATGGAGCAAATAACCACTATCTACCCCTGCAGTCCAATGAGCACCATAATTTTCATCTCACACACTCATTTCATGTTGCAGAACTTAAAAAAACACTGTTGGCTCCCATACAAAGACCAGACTGTCAAATGCAAGTGCCTGATCTTTAGCTCTTAATCTGTACTTTGGCTCTCAGGGCACTGCAAGTAAGACCAAGTCTCTTCTGAAAGTCTTCAGCTACTAATTGTTATCTTAAATGAATGGTTAAGAGGTTACTCTAACACCCAACAATGATAGTGATCTGAAGATGGAAGGGTTCCCAAAAGAGAGAGACCGTTACTAAGGGTCTTATTCTGATTTAAGCTAAGCTTACATTCTCTTCCATTCTCATTTCACCAAAAGTGCTGAAAGCACTCACGAATCACCTCACTAGATCTGTTGCCATGAATAACTAAAGAAAACGATTATAAATAAAGAAATAAGCCTTGCTGGCAAATATAAGGGCACCAGAACTCACATCAAATGCAGCAAGGAATAACTGTTCATATTTTAATAAATTACCTTTTTAGCTTCATGTCACTTCCTACTTGTTAAGTACAGCCATAAATATTTTCCCTAAAATTACATTTTTTCCCGAACAACAAAACCTTGATTATATAACCAACCCATACAACTATGAAAATGTTCACAGCCAACAAGTCAACACAAAAATTTGAATATGATTAACACAAGTGCCATGCTTAATTTTAAGTACAAATAGAATATGATTTAAAAGCAAATCACCCACAATTTTAATAGTCTTATTTCAGGTGCCTAATTTCAGACTTCATGAAGTGGCCAGAGAGTGGTCACTCCCTCACCCAGAGGTGAGGAGGCAAGGGACAGGACTTGGGTCACTCCAAGTCAGCAGTGGTATTTGAAAACCCTTGTCACCAGGATTAATGCATGTTTATGTACTTTTATTACTGAGAACACCAGTCCAAACGTTTCTAGAGCAGACCCTGAAAAACACTGGGTTTGTATGTAAAGCACATTTTAACGTGGATTAGTTGAAAAGAAAAGCAGGGAAGAGCTTTGACATTCAAAGACTGAAGTAGTATGACAGGAATTGGATCAAGTGTTCATCTGTGCCAACGTTTGTCCTTTTGTTCATACCAGTGAACAGCAGATGATTCCATAGGGCATGGATAAAGTGAGTATGGCTTCAGGATTTCACACTGTCTGTAAGCACATGATTATTTTTCCTGGTGTTTTTAACAGACAATGTTGATATGTGACCCATCAAAGGTATTGTACTGGCTGTCAAGCAGAGGTTCCCCAATCTTCTTTCAAGGATTTGTGTACACCAGATTTTTGTACTGGAATGACTATTTTATCAGCATAATTTCTCATTATTAACCAAAATACCAAATATCCTACTAACAAAAGCTCCAGGAAAGGTGCACCTGTGTTAATATGTAATACCTATACCCATTTGAGTAGTGCCACTAACTTCGATGACAGCACACATTTTTGTAAAGTCCAATTAAATTTTAATGCCCCCTCCCACTGCACCCCAGCAATGCCATAAGAACAGTGTTTCTCAAGTTCATATATTAAAAGTAATTGCATAGAAAAATATATACTGATCTATACACACCAAGAAATCACATCACTGCCACTAAGTGAATTTTCCAAACTGAAAATTGGTATTTCACACCATCACCAAACAATTCAAGTGGGAAAGGACCTCAGAAAATCTTTAGTCCAGCCTCCTGCTCAAAGCAGGGTCAGCTAAGGGATCAGACCTGAGTCCATAGGGCTTTGAACTATAAAGTATTGGAAACCTCCAAGGAAAGTCTACACAGTGCCTCTGTGAGCAACATCTTCCACTGCTTGACTGTCCTTGTGGGGAACAAGCCAGTCTGCACCACTCTTGTTTCACCTTGTTCCTGTTGCCTCTCATCCTCTCACCATCCTCCACCATGAAGAATCTGACTCCACAATAACCACCTCCAAAACCACCTTTTCTCAAGCCTGAATGAGCCCTGGTCCCTCAGACTCTCCTCAGAGGGCAAAAGCTCCAGCCCTGATGGCTGTAGTGCGTCAGCACTGAACTCACTCCAGGTTTCTGATGTTCCTCCTGCACTGGGGGCAGTGGGGTGCTGCTGGTATAACTGGAGTATCTAAAAGTGGTCTAAGGATCACTGAGGAAGATAATTCCTTCCTCTGATGGTCATGCTTTCATCCACGAAGCCCAGGATGCTCTGGTCTCCTCTGCAGCCAGCTGTGCTGCTGGTGGGTGCCCAGCTTGCTCCCCACCACCCCCCAGGGCCTTTCCACAGAGCTGCTCTCTGGCCTGTCAGTCCCCAGCCTGGGGCTCCTGCTGCCTGGGTGCAGGGCTTTGCATTTGCACCTGCTGAACTACTCCTCTGGCTGTCCACCTAGCCAGACCTCACCTGGATACAGCAATACTCTGGAAAATGGCGTCCCCTTGTCCCCAGCTCTATAAAAGAGCCATTTCATTATAGTTATCATTTCCGTTGTAATGAGACTGAGATTGATAAAGCTGAATATTTACTAAGTACTTTTGCTCTGTTTACATGCTTCCACAGGTCTTCATCTTGTTAAGTCATCACAATCAGAATACACACCAACAATACATTCTCTTGCTACACCAGGAACTGCATCCCCAGGAATCCGGCTTTTCTATTTTCCTTTTATCTTAATTCCTTTTCCCATCTGTGACTTCCATTGTGAAACAAATCCCACCACTAAATTCTGTTCACATTTCATCTTACTAATGGCAAAACTCAACAAAACAAATGCAATATAAAAACATTCGGCTCATACAAAATTTTGGGGTTTTCAACTACAGACATTCCAAGAAATACCCATATTGCTGGCTACTAAAATAAGCAATTGCTAAGGACTGGCAGATATTATTTAATGATGTTTAGCACAAATGGTAAAGTTTAAACTACACAATATACTGTTGCCACTAATTCCATATTTACAGGAGTGAATTGTGAAGGTAACACCGAGGAAAGAAAGAAGTATTTCTTGCCTTTCAGTAATGTTTCCCTGAAATAACAGGTCTGCCTATAGTTCTCCTGTGAGAGAGAGAGAAGTTGGGGTGGGAGTGAGAAAGGGGCTCCTCAGTCCCCAGGTTTCAGGACCTCCCTCCCCAGTGTTTAAGTTGCAAAGTTACACCGAAGCTGAAAGGGGAGAATTATGTTCTGGATTGATTGAAGGTGCAGTGAAGAGATACAGATATGATCGAGTCATTAATTCAAACCATGAAAGGTTCCTCCCCAAGAAACAGGAAAACAGATAACCTCCTAAGTGAAATACAGCAACTGACAGGTTTAAAGGTTCCAGCCACAAAGGTGTCCTCTGGGCTAGTCCTCACATATGGTGAAATCCCATTGTGAGGGCAGAGCGGATTACCTTTATAAATTGTGCAATAACATATTAGCATAAGGAAAGGGAGACACCTTCACCCCCAGGCACAAGGCTTGGACTTATCAGGAAGTTCTCCTATGAGACAGTTTCATCTCAGATGTGGGAGCCTGCCAACCCTTGTTTGGCCTTGGGACAGGTAAAGAGTAAATAATAAGCTGCAGTCTGGGGCTGTCTTCCTGGTGGCGCCTTTTCAAGTCATGGCTACTCACATCAAGACAATCTTGACTTCTGATGAGGTGTAAAGAACATAACTGCCCTAAACTAACAAGACCAAGAAATACCTTCTTTAAACAGTTTGGTCTCATTTAGTGCATCTAGCATCTCAAGTGAAGAGAGTAACAACCAGCAGACTTTTAGCCATAAAATCAGCACGCTTGATGAGGAAGACCACGAAGATCAAACAGCAATAAACATCTGAGGTAACATGAGAGCCTGAACTGAGAAATTCTAGCGTTCATATGCAAACAGGAATCAAATGCAACACTTCAACACATCTGAAAATCTCAGGCCAAAGTGAAGTAGGACTTTTTTTCCCCAAAAGAGAATTCATTTCCTGCCCAGCATGACACACATTAAATGAAACATAACATTTGATACTGATTGAGATTTCCTCAATCCACAACTATTATGGTGTAAGAAACCAGCAGAGGCTGAACCACCGTGAAGTTTCATAGGACTTGACATTGAAAGACAGAGGTAAAGCAATGCAAAAACAGCAGACACTGACTGCACAGGCTATGGTTAATGCCTAACTACAAACATGAAATGGCAATGTATGAACATTCAGCAAGGGCACATACTACAGAATTTCAAACATCCTGAAAAATTTTAAAATATTTGCCATGTTGAGTAGCCCTCTGGCATTCATGTACTGGCTCTGCATCATAGCCCTTTAACAGCTCTATATTCCTAATCCACACAGAACTCTTCATACTAATCTAAGAAAAGTAATCACATCTAAAGTGCTGTTAAGATAAAGCACACTGACTATGAGTAAGTGGTGAGACAATGCTATGATAACTCACATTACCAGCAATCACAGCCTAAGAAGTTTCTTTGCTGGGCACTGAAAAAACAAGCAAAACGATAGGATGCCTCCCAAAAGGCATATTAATGACCTCCAAAGCCAAATCAGAAACCAGTTCCACCTAATTATACATGTAAAAATAAAAGCTGCTTAAATATAAATAGTCAAAGAAAGTACACTGCCAGAAATTAACTAAAATAGCTCAAGGACATGCAGAAATTTTCCTTGAGTGTAAGGCAGTGTTGTCAATAGTTTCACAACTAAAGTACCTGTCTGTAATTTAAGGATGTCCAGTCATTACTGGAAAGTTAGGATTGGGCTAGCAAATAATTAGAACAACTTCCACCTCTAACACCCCTGAAGAAGAAAGGCCATGAAAACAGAATGACAGACAGGCTCATGAAACAGCAGCAGTTTAAGGGTTTTCAGCAGAGAGCCACTGCTACGTGGTCAGATGAGGCACTGAATACAAAATATCCAAACATGAGTCTGGGGAGAAAAAACAGAAATGAAAGGAACAAGATGTTAACTAAACCATCCTTGCACATAATGATGTTCAAACAGAACAAGCTCCTTAGTCACATTCTCCGCATTTCTTTAACATAATCTTCCATTTGAAAAGCAGGGATCAAATGGAGCAATTTCCATACTGCCTGTAGCAAGTCACTAGGAATGAAGAGGAGGAAACAGCTCACACTTAACAACCTTATTTAAAGACAGAGAAAGGAACAGGAGGTTTGGCAAAGACAGCAGAAAAAGTCCCATACAGCAGGTCTTTCTTTTGGGACTAAATGGTGCTGTGAATATGACAGAAGTAGAGTAAAAGTCCATTTGACTGAAATCTAGGTGCGAGGAATGTCCTAACCAAGAAATACCCAGACTGTGGAAACCGGTTTTGTTGTGCTGCAGGTAGGAATGATCTCCCCAGGGTAGGTTTGCTTCAGCATCAGTGGGAAGCCCTCAATTCTGAGAGCTCTGAGCTACTCAGAGTCCTTCTCCCGGCCTCACCTGCCCTTTATTGTCCACAAATGTGCACAGTCTCTCTTTTTGCCCTCTCACACATTCATATGTTCAAGGAGATTCCTAGAAAAGGCTCCATCCAGAGTGGTACATTTTATCCAACTCATCACTCATTATCCATTTATATATTATATGTTCCCTTCCGAAGCAGACCAAAGGAAACTAACAACTCCCTGAGCTAATGGAGTACCAGGAAAGTATGAAAAAAACCCACTCATTACTCATATGCAAGGCAGACTACAAGGAAGCTAACAAGTAAAAACCTTGCATTTCCACAACTGGCTTGCTCCCAGCTCACATCAGCTAAAATTAGCACCCTATTGAATTTACTACCGCCTGTGTGCGTAGGTATGCTCTCAAATTGGCTAGTTTGTTAGCTCAGCATCCTCCCACCACAAAAATGAGCTTGTTCTGCTCTCAGATTCTATGAAGTTGAAAGAAATCCTTCTATTCATTAAAGCAGGACTAAGCTGAAAATGTTGCTGTCTGAAAACATAGCCACTGATTTAACAATGTACTGTACAGTGGATTTGGAATAGATACTTTCCATTTACTATCAGGAAGATGCTTTTCCAATGATTGTTTTATAATGGTAATTTGTAAAATGTCCCTTTGAAAATTATACTTGCAGGTTGGAATCTCTTCTGCTGAACTGTCACTCAGAAAATTCGCCATACTTGACAGGAGAAATCAAAATACTATTATTTTAATATCCCACTAATGTTTTAACCAAGTTCTCATAACAGCTCCAAAGAATGAAATTTTCAATTTAAAACTGTAAATCTGTTTGTCTGCCTGTCAAAACAACACCAGCTCCTGCTATGTCTAGCACCAGCAGTGGATATAATGAGCAGATTTCATCTGCTAGTAGTCTAAACTAAATGTACTAACCAAAGAAAATTAAAATAGAAATTACAGATACAGACATTTACTCACAACACAGGAGGTTTACAGGAGCCAGAAAACTTCCCTGGATTAAGCCCATATTCTAATGTTGACTCTCAGAGCATAGAACACATCAGTTTGCCCCCACTGGCTAAGAGGGGCCATTAAAATGAATTTAACCGTTGAAGACAAGAGCAAAGACAAATGAGGTTAAATTGTATCAGAGACTATTTCATGCTCCCACAGAAGTCAGGAGAGTTTTCTCCCCATTCTTTGTGGGCACAAACCCCTGCACTGATTGTGCCAGAAGACAGAAAGAACCTTTCAAGTTCTCACTGTTGTTATTAGCAGCACACAATGTTCCTTCAATGTGAAAACATCAGAGATTTTAAGAATAGATGTGACTTTATGAAAACGTGAGATCTTGTATGACATGAGCTACAGACACAAATAGTTCCTGCATTAAGCCAATCATAGATGTCTGAGCTGATGTAAATATTTTAGGAAGACATTTCAGTCTTGAATTAAAGATTGACACACAGAGAACAATTTAAATAAACTGCCTCTCAGATAGATGTACTGACATACTTAAATACAGATACAAATACTCTACGAAATCAGGTATCAGGAAAATGCACAAGTGAATTGCTTGAAATCTCATTGCTAAGTGGCAGTTTTGAACACCTGGAAAGTAAAAGCTATGTAACTCTGATGTATGTCAAAAAATAAAAGCAAATCCTCTTACAAGCATTAAGTAACAAACATGACATAACTGTAACTTGCAATTTTTGAAGATTATATACTTCCATTTAGAATGACTGTATTTCTAGCCCATAGGTTTGCTGAAGATAAGGATGAAAACATGAAAAGAATCAGATGAAACTTAGTATCTTGGTTATGTACCTTGCCCAAAAAGTAAGGCGGTTTCCTGCAGACACAAAACGGAAAGAAAATGTTTTGGACTAATAATAGTACATTGGTACCACACAGCAGCAAAGAATCCACAGAGCTCCTGTGCCTGCAAACCTCCTGGAAAAATTCAGGGAAACGTCTGTGTAGGATGACGTCACACTAAACTAGTAAATCAAAATATGTAAATTGTTTAGCACCACATTTCCAGATTTTTGTTTGATTTTGTTCTCAATCCACTTCCTATTTCCTCTAAGTGAAAGAATATAGTATTGACTGCAGCTGCCTGGCTGAGTTCAATGCCAGGTTTGATGAGCCTTTGAGCAACCTAGTCTAGTGAAAGCTGTTCCTGCCCATGGCAGGGGGTTTGGAGGAGGCTAGAACTAATGATCTTTAAGATCCTTTCCAACCCAAAGCATTCCATGATTCTGTGATGGCCTAGGGAGCAGAGCACATCATCAGCAAGCAGTGCTCCCACCTGCTCTTTTGGACAGGTGTAGTGGCAGAAGGCAGGAATGAGAGTGCCTTTGAGGAGGGAAGAGGAGGGAAGGGATCTACAGAGTCCTTTGGGGCTAGATGGTGGGCTGGTGAGAGAAGTCTGTAAGCTGGGACATGACAACATGAAAACAAGCAGCAATCTTTAAGGTAAGACATTTGTTTATCTAAGCAGAACGTAGGTATATTTGTAATAATTTATTTCAAACTCCCTCTATAATTTTGTCAACAACATGTCTTCATTTAACAAGAGGGATGATACAGCGGAGAGGGTTTGGAAGAACTCTGAAGATACAAAGTACGTCTACCATGAAGCTGCAGCAGAATTTGCATTTGTGAACTAAAGTCTCATGCTCACATTTATAAAGACAAACCTTCTCACTCAAATCTCAGTGCTGTTTAGTTTACTAGAAAAATAACATTCCAGTTAAAAAACCAGCAGATGGGCAAGCAAGGTAAAGGGCATTTAATTTTGGTTGCCTCTCCTCCATGCCAACACATTGCTTTGAGGGGACTGCAAGTGTGGGAGGGGAACATATGTGCATGTGGATTGTGCATCTCAGAGAGTATCTGGCGGTGAACGCAATCTCTTCTTTCTTTTCTCTTTCTATGCACGACGGCTCAAAGGTCCGCTCACTCCATGGGTGGCTCCACAACAGCTACACTGGGACTGAAGGAAGCAAATGGAGAGTCATGTTCTGCAAGCAGTGACTACAGAGCCACTCCACCAAAAACTGCTTCAACTTTTAGAATTCAGAGACAGATCAGCACCCACTGAAAATGATGATGGAGGCTTCAGGCAGATCCATGACAGAGGCTGGAAGTAAAGGTGTACTTCAACAGCACCCCAGAAGTTGTTTGGGACTTGCTGGAGTCCAAACCAGGGCTTTGAATGGTTCTGTTGAGGTGGTTTCTCAGTGAGCACTGAGCTATTTGAACGATCACTGATCAAGCCAAGCAAAACTCTCGAACCTGCCAATAATGCTTCTGTATCTCAAGATAAATGTGAAGAGGCACTACCAATATCAAAGCATAAGACTCTGGAAAGAACACTGATGTGGGTGAAATTCTGATACTGTCTTAGGGACAAACCTGTGGTACCTCTGAAAGGGAATGCTACCCTTTCAAGACAGATCTGCCACAACTGGCCTCTGGAATAGGTGAGAGCAACTTAGAAATTCATCTTCACAGACTAGAAAGTGAACAGCTATGCTGAACATCTGAAACTGATGACAAGAAGAATGAACAGTTTAGTATTTAAATTCCTGCATCTCCAGCTGAAGGCAAGAAACTGAAAAAGCTCTTTAAGGAATGTGGAAAGGATGGAGTGAGAAACTACAGCAACTTGACCGATAGGCAAATGACAGACTCAAACAGGTGCTAAATAGACCTGAGCACAGACCCTTTAACTCAAGGGGGTACTCCAAAATGAGTACTCACTATCAGGACTGGCAAACTGCAAGGGACCAACATAACCGATCTGAAACTTAAGTAACAGCTTATTCCTTTCGCTATTTATGGCATTGCCTTTTCTGGGGGGGGTGAGACTAGGTGTGCTGCAACAAACTGAGCCACCAGAACATGGATCCTCCTCGTTCATGCTATTGAGCACATGCCTTGAAGGAAAGGTGATACTCAAGATGTAGCTATTCTCATGCTTTGTCTGAATAAAGTCACCTGCAATTGTTGAGTTAGCATGTAATACAAAGCCTCAAACTCATAAGACAAAAAAAACCCAAAAAAAACCCAGGCTTTTACTTGAAGCTAGACAGAGAGATACCTTTCTGGGAAGATATCAGGAGACGAGACTGGCAGATGCCTGAATACCCTTAAGAAGGTATGGAAGTATGAGCTCAGGATGGATTTGTTACACCATACACAGCCTACAGAGACAATCAGTAACCTGTTTAAAATTCTGCCTATTGAATAGGTACAGACAGTACATCCATCTCCCCCTTTCCTGCATGCGCTCATTATGGCTGGGACAGAGCTAATTTTCTTCACAGAGGGTCACACGAAGCTGTGTTTTGGATTTGTGCTGGACACAGGGCTGGTAACAAGGGATGTTTTCATTACTCCTGTCCAGGGCTTGCACTTTGTCAGGGGCTGTTCTGCTCCTCACACCCCCCCACCAGTGAGTGGGCTGGGGGTGCACAAGGAGCTGGGAGGTGACACAGCCAGGACAGCTGACCCCAGCTGAGCCAAGGGATATTCCAGACCATATGGCATCATGTCAGCATATAAAGCTGGGAGAAGAAGGAGGAAGGGAGGTGGACAGAAGGAATGATGTCATTTGCCACTGGAACTCTGCTTTCCTGGAGACAGACGAACACCTGCCTGCTGATAGGAAGTGGTGAATGAGTTATTCATTTTGCTTTGCTTGAGTGCCTTTTGCTTTCCCTTTTAAACTGTCTTTATCTCCATCCAGTTTTCTCACTTTTACTTTGTGATTCTCTCCCCCATCCCACTGTGGGGGAGTGAGCGAGTGGCTGTGTGAGGCTTAATTGCCAGCTGGAGTTAAACCTTGATACTGTAGAAAGTCAAAAACTCAATCAAACAATAAGCAGCAGCTTATTCAGGGGGATGAATTCATATCTGATAAACAACCAGGACAGCCTGCAAGCCTAAATTGCAATGAGGCTGATGAACACATGCATCAGTCCATCCCAGACCACCCTACAGCCTGAGGACACAGCAATAGCCATGAATGAGAAGGAGAACAAAGAAATCCATCTTCCATCTTACCCAGAAATTTATCATTGATCCTTTTGTCTGTGACATGGCAAGAAGCAGCTACCTGAAATGATGGAGTCCTGACAGCCTGACAGACCCCAGGATTGGTAGGCAATACAGAGTATACATCAGGCCACAAAATGGTCTTTCTGGAAATTTTTCATTCATTTTCTGGCACATCTTTGTGCTGCTAGATTTTGTCGCTGACCTGAGCTCCCCGAACATTTTCAAAAGCAGAGAGAGAGAGAGAGAGAGAGATTTAGGTGGCAGTCAGCATTGCTGACACCAAGTAGGGAGACAGCCCAGTTAGTTCCACTTGTTCTAAGGAACGCAATGATGGTGTTGGTGGCACTGATGTACCTAGGACCCAGATCACTGTGACAGGCAAAGAACTGCTGCAATGAATAAAGAAGAAACAAAATGCTTACAGCACTTCAGAGGCTGGACTGTTTCTGAGGATGACCAAATCAGATGCCTCTGTGGTCAGATTGATCACAATCTGACAGAACTTGACTTAAGTTGTCTGGAAGGGAGAAGAGGAGACACATCCTTGGAATGGCTTTCTTAGGAGGACAGCCACTGGCAGATCAAAGATAAAGCAGCTGCATTCACCTGAATGCTTTCCAGCCCACAATATCCACTGAGTCCCACATCACAGAAAACTTTCACTGCATTCTCAACGAGAGATTTTTTGTGTAGTTCAAGTTCATCATCCCTTCCATATTTTAAAGAACACCATGTGGAGCAAGACCTTCTTGATCACACTAGTTAAATCCTATACATGTCAGAAGATGAAATTCAGCCCCAAAGTAGGGTGTAAAAGAGTGTTGGAAGATAGCACAGTTTCTCCTCCAGAAAATTCAGAGTGGCAATTGGGCAGCAGAGAAAAATGAAAAGGCAAGAGAATTAGCCACCTTGCAAACTCTCTGACCAGGAAGCTGAGAAGAGCCTCTAATGAACAGGTTTCTGGTCTCAACTGGTTATTTGAATCAAGGCCATTTGAGTAACTTGTGGAATATCACTTCAAAAACTGAAAAAGCACTTGCAACTTTATACTAAATAACCAAAGTGCAAACTTGAAAAAACTATGTCTTCCCATTTACTGTCTCATCTGTGCTCAAGTCCTACTCCAGTTTGCACTTCATTACATTACTATAGCTAATGGCAAAATGAGGTGTTAAATGCAAGTATTCCTGTAGTCAATTAAATTCAACTTAAATCCCACACATGCATGAAGTTATGACTGATCAGTGCACAATGCTACTCAGCAGAAACTCACCATGAATAAGCTATGAAAAACTCCTCCCCACAAATACATTGTGCCACTGACAGCTCCTCTGACAGAGCAGCAGTTAAGTTATGATAAATTCCACAAAATTACATTTCTTAATCATTTCAGATAGGAAATAAACAAATATACAATGATCTAGATGAACTGGAAACCAAAATAAATTAACCAAGAGGAAAAATATACAATCATACTTCACACGAATCTGTATCCACTGGGTTGTTATTTACAATAACTTATGTGAATATGTGCATATTTTTGTTTACTTGTTTAACTCAAAACATGTATTTTTTTTCAGCAGCCTTCAGAGTCTAAAGCTGCAAATAAATAATTTTGTTTACTTCATATTACCAATAATGTGATCTATTCAGACATTTTGCAAACTAAAAAAACCCCACAGTGGCAGAGGACAGTTTTAATTTGAAAAGAGTAACTTTATTACCTCAGTTATTTCCATACCAGTTTTCAATCAAAAAATGTTATTTTTCGATTTCCAGCCTTAAGAATTTAGGCTAGAAGCCAAAAATTAAGTAAAATCTCTCTTTGATTCTGAGATGCTTGAAAGCTGAGTGCTGCCCCCACATAAACCTTTGTAACCCCAACCCTTTCAGAGTACATTGCTAAGTTTACCCTAGCAAATTTATCTTCCTCTATGCAAAGATGTTACTGGACCACACATGTGAACAAATACCTGAAAGCAGAGGTTAGCTTGTCTTTACCTTGAACACATCCATCACATAAAATCATCCAGAGCAGTATTACTTTTGTGAGACCAACAGCAACAAGAACAGACAGCTATACCTCATGTGCCCAGTTTTACACATTTGGACGACAATACAACTTATCTATGATACACCAAATAGAAATACATAAGAATAGAATAATTTAATAGAAGGTCTAGTTTGTTTAAAAGTATCTGCAAACATTTGAAGGTCTGCTATCTAGTCACTTGTGTTTTATCTCTTCCAACTTTTACAAATACATAGAGCAACATCACAGTCCTGGTACTCATATGAGACAGTTTATATTAAACATCTTGAAATACGAAACCACCTACAAGTTTGGAGAGAAGAAACCTGAGCAAAATATGGACAAGATTTATAACATGAAGGCAGTGGATAAGGCGAGTGTAGAACGGCTATTTAACGATTCACAGTGCTTGAGCTAGGGCACACCTGTTAAAAATGGAAGAAAAATTGGAAACTGAGGAGAAAAGATAAAATCATGTATTTTAATGTCATTGCTAGTGAAGTACTGCAGTTTGCTGCCAGAAAATGTTAGGTGCAAACAGCATTTAATTAACTGTACTCATAGATAACAGCTCCATGAATGTCTAGATAATAAAGGGATGAGGCAGACATCCCTAAATTCAATGTGTGTGGACATCATAAGAGGAAGAGGCAAAAGAAAGTGGCCAGGTTTATGTGGTGTCCTTAAACAGTATACTATTTTCTACTCCCTCCATTGGAGGCCAAATGCTGGGCTGGAGAGACTCCGCTGAGATCCACTTGGATCCGTCTTCTGCTCTCTAATCTTCAAAAAGTTTTGAAGTTCATTGTTTTGAAAGATAATAAACCTTCCAGGACAGAGCATCAACTGTTTACAGCTCTGTTCACTGATGTATCACAGGCCAGACGGGCAGCTCACTACCACTGAAAGGTGAATGCCTACCCAGAAAAAACCAAAGCACTGACACCAGATACTAGAAAACACCTTATCTGCCAAATCCGGCAGCCCAAGAGAAGTGAGGCTGCTGCTGCTCCATGCCCTCAGGTCCAACCAGTAGCAAGGCTGAAAATATTTTTCTAAGAGGGATATGTACACAGATCAAACACTGCCCCCACCCAATACATACATACGTATATATGGCTGGACATACAGATCCTGGGCAGACATTCTGAGCACTCCTACCTCATCCTGCTCCTTGATCTGGCTAAGTAGGTCAAAGGTCCACTAATGGAAACATATCTATGCATCCAAGGTGGATCTCAGCAGCAGCTTGGCTCAGAAACTCAGTCTGCCCAGTAGCCACCCCTGGATCCCAGACTCCTCAGCTGCTGCACCTGGATATATCAGCCCTCAAGGTTGCAGCCCCACTCCAGTTGCCAGTACAGAACATTACACAATCCCCAAAAGCTTTTCCCCTGTATCCTCCAATGTGTCTCACATCCCCAGCTAGCAATGCTAGTCCAAAAAGTGAACTACAGAGCTGCTACCCAACTCCGCATGATGACAGTTTCATTCCTGGACACGGGCTGGGGCTCTGCAGGCACTGACCTGAGAGAAGACTGGGCAGGATCACTCAGTTTCTCTGAGTCCTTAATTTGAGTTTCTTCCTGCCCCTGTGCTCCTCTAAGCTGTGGAGATGACCTCTCATGCCTCTCCCATGATGGGCTCAGTAGTAACCCAGGAAAGTTCTTTTGGGGCTCGCCACTCTGTGTCTGGGCATCCCCACGGTATGCAGGTGAGATTTATCACACAACCAAACACATATCACCACAGTCAGCATTCTTGAAATGCAACGACTTTGCACCAGCTTTCTAAGCTCTAACACACAGATTAAATCTGTTACAGGTCGTCTGTTCCTAAAATGAACTGTGATGATCAGTCCCCTTCCTCAGCATCTGTTGGAGATCATCACATATTGCTGACCATAAACCAAGCACAGTTATTAATGATTAGGTAAATCACATAACGAACCAAGGGTTAGCACAGGCTGTGGTCAGCAATGTGCACATTCCTGATACTACAGCTTCAGCGACCTCATCAAGGTCAAGGCGGCTACTTGAGTGGTTAAAACAAAGCCTTTGTGTCTCAGCTGAAGTGGGACATTACAGACATAGCCCCTGATCTGCAGACAGACGTGCCTGGGGCCCCATCCAGTGCCCAGTCCAGCCAAGTCTTTTCACTGACACAGGAAGCCTTTGGATCAGCCTCTAGGATCACAATACTTTATTTATTTTCTATTTTATTTTTGGGGGTTGTTATTACCTCTCTGTTGGTCTTCTGTTCCATTAAGTTGTTTTTGTGCTTCTTCAATTTTGTCTGCAAGAAAAAGAGGTCACTATTAAAATACATAGATAAAAGAAAGCAAGATTGTAGTAAGTCATTTACTGAAATCAGTTTTGAAATATCTGTTTATATTTAGGAACTATATCATTCACGTGTAACTATGTGGTACATTATGAGTAATACAACCATATAAAATTTTATCATGTTTTACCAGGGAGCCTATTGACATGTTACATTACACGGAACCACAGAAAGAAAAGCACTGGCATCAGATGTGCAGTCAACAGCTAATCCCACTGTAGCTTCCTACCATCTATAATAATGTGTGCAGTCAGGAGACTCTTTGGAATAGGTATTATGGTGCATTACAGAGTATTTCAGTACATTTTTGAAAAATGCTGTTAGAGCAAGTCAATGTTGCATTAAACATAGCAAGAAGAACAGCAAACAGGATTTGCTAAGTGAAGCAAGGGAGCCAATAATCTCACAAGGGAGCTGCAGGGGGCGAATGGAAGCCCCTACCTTATTCCTCTGTGAAAAGGACAGAAATTCCCACACATACAGAGCAGGAGCAAGAGGCCCTGAGACTTTACTCCCAGTCTGTCTTTGCAGTTCACCTGCTGCCCCTCAGACACACTGGTGCTGGAGGAAGAGCTGTATTTCACCTCCCACGGAAAGGGGGGGTCTTTGTTCTGCACGTGCGCACGTTTGCTTGTGCAGAGCAGGAAGCAAGAGCAGGTGCAACTGGAGTGAAGAAAAGTTCGAGACCGATTTTCTTTTGGTAGCAAACAATCCTCTGAGTGGGTTCAGGATAAAAGGCTGTGTTGGTAAGAAGCAGTAGCACTGGGAGAGGCTGAGCTCTCTCTCTTCTTGTTCTGAGCATCAAACTATGGCCTGACTGACCAAGATCTGAGCTTGGAATGTGGCTTTCAGATGTAAACAATCATTTTCTAAAATACCCGGGAAAACCTATTTTCTTTGTATTATTTTTTTCTTCATTTCCCCTGATGGGGTCTGTTTTTTATTGAACTATACTGAAAAACAGAATATAACTGGATTAACCCTAAGTCTCTCAGACTCTATTGGTACAACTCAAGAAATGCCAGACTTCGTGGCTGCCATAAACAGGAAGAGGACAACAGCTCTCCAAAGTCCTCACCTCTTTCTTTACAAGCATGGAGGCTTTACGAAGTCTGACTTTCACTCAGCCCTGCTATACAACACAAGGTTTCAAAAAATGGCTCTTTCTTCAACACAATTCTTAATAAGTGGGTTTAAAGGACTTTTCTATTATTTATCAGCTGAATCACTCAAGCATGTTGGAACCATTTGCTCACAGTTGAAGTCTGATACTTTTTTGATTATTTCCTCAGTAGAACCAAATAATTATGGAATCAAACCCTTCTGGCAGCTTTTAAGACTGAGTTTTGTGGAGCTCACTCTGGTTCTGAATATCTGTTTTTCAGAACAAGTACCAGATTTCTGTTCTCATTAAAGCTCCGTAATTTCTCCATTGTACATTGTCCCAGAGAATGAACCAGAACATCTCACACAGGCACTAACTGAGCAGACTCCCAGAGCTTCTCATAAGAAAGGCTACCACTGTAATTTTAAAAGCCAAACTTCTTCCTGCTTCCCCTGGGGTCTGTAAGACATATTTAAAGGAAACTTTTATCATGTTTTCTTTTGTACTGATTTACTGGCTGCTGAAGACAAACACAATTCAAAAAGAGTACAATCCTTTACCATCTCTTTCCCAAGCCAGTTATGCAGGCTTACTGTAAACACAGAAGACTAGATATTTAATGCTTTCCTGGATTAAACACTACAGCTGAAATACTAAATGTGCTAATACATTTATTTTTTTATAGAAAGGGATGTAAATAACCATTTCCAAAAAAATAAGAGGAAATGTAAATAAAGCATCTTTTATTTACATGTGCCACTAATACTATCAGAGGAAAATGTATTTAGCAATCTTACATGGTCTTCCCACAGACTTTTGCTTTACAGAACGGTGATGGAATAAGCAATTATTAAAGTTGCAGACAGCCGATAGAATACATGAACACACAGGAAAAAAAATAAATATCAACAAACTACCCATGTAAATGGAGCTGTGGGTTTTACTAAAAGGCAACAAGAAATCCAACCTATAATTTGGCTCTCAAACTCACTTCCCCTATGCTTAGAGATATATTTAATGCACAATATATGGTGTTTCGGCTCTCAGAGTAAATGTTTTGTCAGCAAAACTTACACCGAAGTACACAGATGACAGTAGTTTTATTATTAAAAAAAATTATTTCACATATTTCACATATAAATGCTACAAGAAAGATATGCATTTAAATTCACAATCATCCTACTTTTTAGAGAAAAATTGCTCAAGTACTTTGGAATCACGCTACATGAGATTGCCAGAAAGATTAAAGGCTTTGATCTCCTTAACTGAATACTCTGTCTCTCCTATTGGAAAAAAAAATCAGTTCCTATCAGTAATTCCCAACCATTGCTTTGTCAGACTGTAATCCCAAACAAAGAACCACAGATAACAGAAATAATAGCTAGGTAAACAGGTGCTTGGTACACAGCCAGAAAGTCTCCTACACTTCCTGCCTCTCCTGATACATTTTCCCCAAGGAGTTATATTTGCTGTGTATATTTCTTCATACCTATGGCAGTATCTCTGTGTAGAACAGTTCTGAACATTGCAAACACTGAAAAATCTTGGTGTTGGTGCTGGAAACCAAAAGCAGTGATCTGGACTGTAAATGAGGCATGGGTATTAACACCAGTTTGAGGCTAAATGTTTTGTTAGGACCTACATCCTCCTGATGGTCAGCATCACACGCTGCCTGCTCGGGCTACTGCACTAAGGCATGTGCAAACCATCGTACAAAATCTGCGGCAGCTGCTTCCCACCCTGCTGCATTTCCAGCTACAGATCCTACACAGGCACCTGCCTGACAAACCGCTGTGTTTCAGGCTGGAGGCAAGAACTGGGTTATCCTAAGGGCCGTGGAGCAGGTGGCAAGAGCAGGCCTAGAGCCAAGTACCCCAGCAAAACCAAAAGGAAGCCTCCCCAGGTCTTCTGCCAACTCGCACGAACGCCAGCAATAACCTGCTAACTACATCAAATTTATATTATCCAGTCATCTCCTACTCTCGTGCGCCATTAAATTAGCTGTACGTCAAACATCTTAAGGAAAATGATTTCAGACAACATACCACATTCTGTCATAATTATATTATAGGTGCTCTAATGGTACACACCTTTGAAAATGCTTTATAAGCAAAAATACACCACACAAAAATCATCTGTAAAGCCCAGGAGGAACTGAAAACCAAAGTCCTCTATTAATTGCACATAATATTATCCAATCCTATAATTGTTTGGTTTAATATTATTTCAGAATTAAACCTGTGATAGGGTCTAATCTGAATGTTTTACAAAGGAAACATTTCCTTATCACTGGAATATTATCTACTTCTACTACGATAAGAGAAAGTCATTTAACTAATGGAAATTTCTAATCCATGGTAGGTATGGCACCCTCCTCATTTCCACTAAATGCAAGAACAGTACATATCTTGACTACTTTACTGTAAGATCTATCCTAACGGCCCCAACCCTCAGCAGACAGCCTCCTGGAGTAGCACACATCTGGAAGCAAATGACAGACACACTCTCACTGAAGATGGGACACTTCTCACCAAGCACTTACTAGAGGGAAAAATGTAGAGGTGCAATGAAAGAGGAAATCATCATATGCATCGCTGTAGAGAATGGAGATTCCATGTGACAGCAGTGCAACAAGACACAGAGCCAGCTCTTGGCTATCCCAGGCAGGTGCATGCCACAAAAACACAAATCACAAGTAGCACCATGTAATAGTTTATTTATATACTATATATAGAAATTATATATACACACACATACCTGCATATGTGTAAAAGAAAATGAAACATCATGTGCACAATGACTTTTCTTACTCCAGCATGAAACCTTTTCATGTTATTCTCCAACACAGCAGGTATCTGCTGTGTAGAAATATCATCGAATTCCTTGAGGTTTTAAATATGTAATGTAACTGTGCCTTTCAGGAATGCAAGGAAGGAGACTGGCATGCAGTAAAATATGCTTCTTGTTTTACACACCTCCTGCTGTGATAGATCATTACAAGGATACCAACAGTCTGAATTAGATATGGTGGTGCTGTGGTGGGGTTTTAAACGAAAAAATAAACAAGATTTTTCAACAGCTTTACAGTCTCTATTTTTGGTCTTCACTGAAAGATGTAACCTCACAGATTTTAATTAATTCACAAATAAAATGTAATTTACAGGGTTATTTTTAAAGAGATTATCCCATTAATAAATAAAACCTTGAATACGTCTAGTATTCTATGTAATAGATATGCATTACAAATTTTCAGAAAAAATTTAAAGGCCTTACTATAGGGTGAGTTAAGGAAAATAAAGGCTTAGGGATTTCAGCAGGGAAAGCAGAAATACTGAAAAGGTTGGCAAAATATAAAACCAGTAACTTCTGACAGCAATTTAAGCCGGAGCACAAGATATTTTCTAGTTGGGTGTTTGTGGGTTTTGTTTTTTTTTCATCTCTCTGTTTTTGTTTGTTTTTTTTTTTTTCCCCACTCACAAATGTCCCCAAGTGGCATAATAAGATGACTTTGTTCTGTTGAACAAGTCACCCCACCCCATACAATGACAACACACAAAGGAATGAAGTCACTGAGGAAGACCTACTTTTAAGCCTCCAGGAAAGCTTACAGGGGAGTGGTTGGTGAGAAAAGTTCATTCAGCTTCTGCAAAACACCCTAATATGAGTATTTTTCATTGCACATATTTGCATGTGTCTGTATCACTGTAAACAGGGGAATTCTTTGGCTCCTGGTTTAAGATGTACAATTGCTGATTTAAAACAGTAAGCGTTTTGTTGCGCTGGGTTTTTTAATCACAAGTACTCTGTTTATGGGTAAGTGGAAAATTAGCAGATTTAGACCATTTTGGATAGTGAGAACAGGATATGACATCAAAACTTTAAAAAATACAAGCTTAATATCTTGCCTAAAAGGCTAGAGTTATATCTTCAAATATTTAACCAAAAACAACTGGAAGGAAAATATCAGCATATTTTTTCCTTTCAGTTAAAGACAAGAACAATTCTCAGGCCTTATTAGGCCTGAGTCATCCTAAAAATACCTCCTGCAAAGCAGCTTCAGATGGCAGCAGATCATCTTCTTGCCTTCTCATAAATCGCACTCTCTCTTACTTCATTGTGTCAGAAGACATTTGAAAAGTAATTTAGAAAATCACTTTGCATTGGTTTTAAGATGGACACAAAGAAAAATGTCACTTCAATTATTTTTTTCTTGCATTGATCATCTAGATCAAGGGCAGAAAAGAAAATCAAAGTGACAAAATATTCTTCAGCTGAAGTACATTAATGAATCAGTCTGCATACACTGAGCAGTATTACTGAAAATAATTGTGTGTTTTTATTTGGGGGGGAGAGGGAGAGGGGTGTGCACAGCTTAAGAAAAAGACCGATGAAAGCACAAAATGCTGCCTTTTCCACCACTACTTTAATTCAGATTGCAAGCAAAAAGAGGCAGAGTCCCTGCATGGAAATCTCCATCTTCAGACTACTGAAATCTGTCAGGCTAATGTGCAAGTAACAAAGTGGTTCACATTACATTGGATGAGAAGCGTGCCTGAAAGCATTAATTACTAAATAAATTAAACAAACAACAACAAAAAAATACCCTGAAGACCAGATTGGTGGTGCAGAGTGGCACATCTGAAGAATCATAAAATGGTTTGGGTTGAAAAGAGCCCTTAGAGATCACTTAATTCCAGGCCCCCAGCCATGGGCAAGGACACTTTCCACTAGACCACTCAAAGTCCCATCTAACCTGGCCTCGAACATCTCCAGGGCTTGGACTTGACACGGAGGACCTGAGCCCAGCCCCACATTCCATCTGAGCCATTTCACACCTCCCCCAGAGGGAAGACCCATGCTCCAAGCAGCAGTGCCCATGCAGTGCAGGGAGGGCAGGAAGGGCAGCCACATGAAGCCAACAAACGATGCAAAGATGATGCAAGCTTGGAGCATTTCCCAGATAGCAGATTCCCTTGGCACGGGAGGCAGTGTTTAATCCCAAGGCACCCTGCCTGCAGCTGTGGGTACCCACCTGGGACTGGGGAGCATGCAGAAGCGCCCACGCTCCACTGCAAGGGGGCTATGATGCTTGTCTTTCCCTTTTGCTAGGAGGAGGAAAGGCTCTTTACAACCTGCTAAAACAAGAACGCCGTAGTCCTAATGTGTTTTGGTTAACTAAGATGAATCCCAAGACTTCCTTTAACCAGCTAATTAGGAAAGAAAAAAGAAGAAAAACCCTAACCCAAAGCCCCAGAGTCTTGTCTGTACAAGGAGCCCATTAGGTTAATTGGGAGGCGGCACAGCCGGTGGGATGCTGCCTCTTGCCGTTCCTCAGGGAGCGTGGAGGCTCGGCAGGCCCCTGCACGTCCCCACACCGCAGAAGAGCCTCCCAGCCTGAAACCCAACCAGCCCAGCTGGAGTCCCGACTGCACCCTGGGCATGGCAGCACTGTCCCTCCGTGCTGCAGGAGGGGACCCTGCACCCAGGGCCGCGAGGGCTGGCAGACACAGGCAGCTGAGGATGCCTTTGATGGCCCCAAGTTTCCACCACCGCCCTCCTGCCACAAAGCAACACCTTCAAAGCTAGCAGACAGCAGCAAGAAGGCATTTCACGAAACCCACCGGACGAGGCACTCAGATTTAAATCTACTTTTAATTAGAAACCACTCTTCTGTCCCCATACATTTCCTTTTTCCAGCTTAATGAGGAACACTCAAGATTAAATGGAAGAGATCAGATGAGGAAAGACAGTCTCATCATCTTTGTAATTTCATACTGTGGGAACTTGACACTTTTTGGAGTATGGTTTGTTGTGTGGTTTCTCCTTTCCAGTTGGGGCTTAGAGAATCACAGCACCACGGCTGAGTGAGTTGCCAAATGCTGAGCCTGATATCTGATAGCAGGGATGTCCCCAGCCAATCAAAAATGCAAGGTAAAACAGATTAAATCTCAAGTTTGTCCAGTACTACTGGGTCTGAAGACTGTTTGTACAGCTGTAAGAGAAGGGGTAAAAAAGACCTCTTAAAAATAATGTAAATTCAAAACTCTTGTAGCATGATGCAGCAGCAGTCATCCTATTAAGAACAATAAACTACTTTTTTTAATCATCTAAATTGAGATTTTAAACAATTTTAAAATGTTCTACTACTCATTATAACCTTGACTAATGACCTGTTTGATCAGTTTTTCAGAAAAATTTGATGCATTTTCATTTTAATGTCAACTCTGAATGCTCATCATACTCCCTGCCCTATATAATTATTTGCATTTAAAAATGTAGAGCTCATGACAGATACTTTATAAAACCCTGTTGAAAACAGAAAATTAAAATCCTCCTTTTATTATTCTTAATTTTAAGAAAAAAGGAGGCTTGTATATTTGAGAATACAATCCATAATCTCCAGTTTAAGGTTGTATCAGCAGTGATCTGCTGCACTGTATATACAATAAAACAGTCAATGCAAAGGCTGTATATAAATTAAATACAGAATGGCCTTATCCTTGCCATCACATATATTACTCAAATATGGTAAGGGCTCCTGATGAGGTTGACAAGGTGTATGTGCATGAATTACATAAGCACTTTACATATGAACCCAAACTCTGCCCCTGTGTCATTTATTTGTGACTGGGGAGCTTTCAATCTTGTCTTTGTTTCTTTGTTTACATGATTAGAATTTTTATTATGAGGCTTTTAAACTCATGAAAAACTGAGCACAGGAGGGGGTGGGGAGGAAGAGAATTTTTGGATGAGTGTTGCCTTACAGAAGGATATAGCAAACAGCGAGGCACCTGTGGGGAGAGGCACAGTAGCTGCCAAGCATAAAATTTCAGAAGTGTAGGTGAAGTATCTTCAGAAATACCTCCTGCCTGGCACCTTCTCACCCTGCGTAAGCCAACACGCAAGGGTGGCACTTGCCAGGGCTAGCTCCTTATCCACCTGCCCCACAAAGCCAGGTGATCCTGCATCCTGAGTGTGCTTCTGAGAGCACCCAGCTGAGTCGCCAGAGATAATTCCTTTGCACATTGTCTCCCTCCAGTACCGAATACAAGTACTGATTGCATTCCATTTGCATAGCTCCTAATTAGCCATCTAGCACAATAATTACCCCATCACTACGCTGATCCTACGGCACTGTTCTGCCCCACTGCCAAATTTCAGCTGCCTACCTAGGACAGGGTGATTATTATCGCTAAAATCTGCATAATAATTACTTAACAGCCTCTAGGGTATTCACTGTTCCAAGGATCGGTTTTGGCTTTCTGGGTGTTTTTCTGTACTTAACTCAATATCAGTGTTAGAAGTTAAAATATTAAAGCCATGAGTTGCTCTAGTTCACCACCTTCTCCAGGCTGCAGCTAGGAGCACCTTCATACCTTCTGCAATGAGACAGGTTCCCTCCCTTGACAGGTTTACTGGCCTATGATCTGTTGTCCCCAAATTAGAAAAAGGTATGGTTTTCAATTACATATATATATATATATTTAAGTCTGACATAAAAATTAAATAAATGCCAGTGAAATAACTGAAACCATTAAAAACAGAAAAAAAAAACTACCAACAACAAACCAAACTGACAGCTTTTGCACTCACTGGAAACATGTCAAAATAATATGTAGAGCCCAAAAGATTTTGTTAAATTCTGTATTTTCTCAAATACAGATCCTAAACCAAAGCAATAAACAGTGGAGCCAGCCACTCCCCAGCCAAACAGAGGAAAAAGTTTCCATGCATCTTTCTGGTACTCTGAAAGCATTTGTTCTCAGCTGCATGGCTGGTGAGGGAGGGCTTGCCCAACACAAAAAGACACAAAACTGGTTCAACAGGTAGAACAACACCAAGACTTGGTGTTTCATCACCTGAGACAACAGTGTAGAGGCTTTCTGCAAGTTCTCTGAGGGGTCAACCTTCTCTGTAATTTCTTCTTCTATTTCTAGACTTCCTCAAACACTACTGAGTTTACAGGGCAGACATCAGGTTAAGTAGATGCATTAGCAGAAGCAACCTACAGCACTAACAATTCTCTTTAAGAAGGAATTAATTTTCTTAATATACCCTAAAAATTATCTCTTCACGGAGACTCTAAAGTGTCAATGGAAATTGTTTAAAATATGAGATCTTCAGTAGGACTTTGGATACTGAAGTTCTTATAATTACCTGATATTAAGATGGACAATAAATACTACTGCTAGGCTAAGGAAAAAGGAAGTTTTTGATGACTAACAAAAACAAAATCAAAAGCTCTCAAGTCAAGCTGAAAGTCCAGCCCAACATCTTGCCTCCAAGAGCAGCTGACAGCATAAGCTGAGGGAAAAGCAGAAGAGTAAGTCGCAGATCCTGAAACCAGGCAGCTCTGAAGTGAGCCCCAGGAGCTCACTTGAACTTCATGAGTCCCACAGATTATTCCTCTATTAGTTTGTCCAAGTATCATGGAAGCTTTTCATACTGAATCCATGTAAGCTTTTCACATCTTTCTTCAAACTTCAAACGGCCTCATCTACTGAAGTCATTCCTTACACAAAAACTATTCAATAGACTTATGACCTCTGCAGCTTTTGCAGTGCTATTTCATCCTCTTTGGAGGTGGAAGAGAAAAAGGGAATGACAATCAGAAAGAAGACATCAGAATCGATCCCACTGTTAAGAGATAAAAGCACGCCACAGATGCTACTGTGACAGATACGTTCTTCTGTCCTACCGCCATAAATATTCCTAATGCTTTATTTGCTTCTTGACAGCTAGCAAGTATACAGTTGACTTTGCCACACAAACACATGACCCCCAGATCTCATGCCCAAGCGGTAACAAGCAACTCAATTTAAATGAAAAGTTTGAATAATTTTCCTATGGACATCACTTCACATTTATCTACACTGAATTTCATTTGTCATTTTTGCAATTTGGTTGCACAGCAACTTAATGTCATTTTGAAATCCTTTGCAATTTCATTTGCATCCTCATCTTCACCTCCTCTGATAACTTCCATCAAATCAGCAACACTGTCACTTCACTATTCCTGCTCTTTTCCAGGATCACTCAAGTGAACAGGAATGGACAGTGGCACATTTCTATTAACTGGAAAACAGCAGGCAATGTTTGTCTGCTAAGGAGCAGGTATTGACTGCAAAATGGGTAAATATCAGCCTCTCAGTAAATTTACACATGAGGAATTTTTCTGTTGCAGTATGTTGTGGGAGTTCACTTGATACTGTGTCTTCTTTAAAACCTTGCCCTTATTTTCCAACCTGTCTTTAAAACCCAGGCTGCTCAAACACTGTCATCCCCTCAGCACGTCCAGCCCAAAGTACAAAGTGCCTCTGGGTCACCACCTCCAGCCCTTCTGCCCACTTCTTCCTCACCAGCTCCTGCCTGTGCTAGAGCATCTTCATGTAATACTGCAATAACTGGACCAACTCTAACACACTGCTTGGGGCTTTTCCACACTGAAGGGCAGCCGCCTTTTTATGCTATTCTGTAAATCCCCTTCCAACGGGGCTGCAAAATCACACCTTCAAATTCAAAATCACTGTTTTAGCATGACTTAACATTAAATGCAAAGTCAAAGTTTTTCACTAACTTGACTAATTTTTGCTTACTTGTTTCTCCAAGAACTTAGTAAGTCTTAATGTCAGTCTAACATATGAACTGTCATAATGGCATGAGTGAGCCTTAGTGCTAAAAAACAAAAAAACCTAAAAATCCACAGTTCTCTTTCTATACTAGACCTTGCTCTACAGACTTTGTAAGCTTCTTTTTCCATACTAATTTTCTATTTTTGCCCTGACTTTTACATGTCAAATGTTACTAGCTGCAGCTTTTAAGTGAAAAAACAACACCAGAATCTGGATTCATAAAATGAAAAAACACCTTTGAAAAGCTAGTCAATACAAGCTGATGTAGAGCTAGCTGTACCTGAACCACAAAACTTTAGCAAAGGCACAAAGATATAACATTTTTCATGTCAACACTGTGCTGCAGCCACAAACAGGGGCTTAGCCACTTTAAGAGGCTTACAAACCAAACATATCTAGGGAGTTCATATTCTTTTTTCTGGACAAATTATAAATTGGTGGTGATAAATATTCATATTAAGCCAATACCTCATTTCAGTGACTCATTTTACTGTTTTCCTCTACCTGCTCCATCCTCCTTCAAGACCTGAGTCAAAAACTAGGTCTAGAGTATCCCAGTGAGCACTTGGGTGTTTTCCAACCCATGTGCTATTCTTGGCAAAGATCGCAGCAGTGAGGATAAACCATCTCTCCAGAAACTGTTCATGCCCTACCCTTAGGGTTTAGGCAGACCCTAAGCAGAGCAAGTTAGTGGTGGTGATTACCCTACATCATTCAAAGAAATGACTTGGGGAAGGAGGGAACCAATCAGCAGGCTTTCAATGAGGAAATCAGACATGCCAGGGAGATGTTTGGTACTGAAAGGACAGTTCACATTATTATGAAGGGATAATTTCTGGTCACAGCCACACACCAGCTTGCTGAGGCTGTGCTCAGCTTTAAGCACCAACCTGGTTACCCTACAAATCACACGAGCCATTTTCAAGCTCCTCTCTGCTTCTCTTCTCCAAGAAGATTTCTGCTTGGAGCAGGACTGTGCTGGTCCCAAAGTACTTGTTAAAACCTGTCTCCAGCACAGCCAGCTCTGTATCTCCTCCTCTGTGCCTGCTCCAGCTGGTCCCGGGAGCCAAGAGGGGAGGCTGGCCCCAGGGCCATCACTGCCGAAGCCTCCCTGCTCCTGGTCCCACCCACAGGCATCCTGCCCAGCGTGGCTCATCCATATGGACAGCACTGCCCTTGTCCCTGACCGCTGTAAGAAGTCAGAATTGCTCAGATCATACAAATCCAGTAAAAGGGAGCAGAGAAAAAGAACTGAATTCATACAGAAGGGAAATAGAATAGTGAAATCTTTAATCAATCCTCCAAAGCAGAGTCCCAACCAAAATTGTTTTCCTTTCTCCCTCTTCGAGGAGGGCTGGAGTTTTAAAAATATTTGTCCTAGATGGCAATCAGCATCAAATCTGAAGAAAAAACCCTGAAATGCTGTTTCTCTCCCCCTCCAAGAAAGGTAATACATTCTCTCCCAGGAAATAAAAGAAAGGAGGCTGAAGTATCTGGCATTCCTCTTTTGATTATCTCCAAGATACCCCTGGAAAAGAAATCGGCTCTTGAAAAAAAACATCCTGGAATATTGACACTGCAAATTTAGCTCATTGACTTTTATACAAAAGCCCATAGTTATTACAAATAGCTGAGAAGGTTTTGTTCAGTAAATAAATAATAGAAAACAAATATGGCAGTATGCAGACAGTTAAGCGTATTATTAACATGCTATGAAGTGCTTTGAAAGATGAAGAAAAAATTTTACAGATCGATTCACATTCACCTCCTCCCACAAGAAGTACAGTTCCTATTACTATGGAACAGCAAACTACTATGAATTCTTAAAACAAACAAACAAACAAAAAAAAAACCAAACAAAAAAAACCACCACAAAATCTACATCAATCTAAAATCCAGCTCTCTTGCCTTCTTTTTCTAGGCTCAGTGGTGAAATTTCTTTCTGTACTTGCAAGCTTAGGAAGATAATTAATGAGCTACTTCTTAAACACCTACAAAATGATGCCACTCTGCAATGTGAACATCACCCAAGTGTTTTTTCTCTGTTTTATTTAGAATTCACGCTCAATTTTGTGCTGTCTGATTGAAGATGAGGGGGCGGTGAGGAATGTGGGGGAGAAAGCCACAGCAAGCTGCCACACTCACCATCTTGATCGTGAATTTGGAAGTGAACAATTCAACCTGGAGGGAGCCTGCTTCAACAACTATGTGCCAAATAGAGCATCCAAGGATTTCAAGCCCTCAAAGAAATTATTTTTGGCCTTTAACATAAAGATTTTACATTAGTCAACCTTGTGACACAACAGAGTAGAAAGAATTACATCCAACTTTATTAACTAATTCACAGTAAGCTTTTTTTTGTTTTGTTGGAACAACGACTTCTGGAAAATATGGTGGGTGGGAGAAGAGATTATCAGGATGTGACACCTGACTAAAACAATGAAAATGAAAACCCAGTAGAATGTCCTGCAACTGCTTTTTGGTTTTGTTTTTAATAAGTTTGTTTGGACATTTTCTTGGTAGCACTAAAATTATTGATTTAAGAAACAGTCCCAAATTTCCTGAACTATTCAGATTTTAAAGGGCATGCCCTCCCTACCCCTATATATATATACTCTAATCTGTTTATTTCACTTTCAAATGTCATACCGATTTACAGAAGTATTTTTCTCTTTTTTTTTTTTTTTAATAACAGCTGAGCTAAAATAAATTCCTGCTTGAAGTTTCCACATTTCCTGGCAGAGAAAAGCTAACTGAGACAAAAACTGTGCATGGTTAATAGGAAAAAAAGTAACACTGGAAACTTCACATGCATGAGGAAGGGAAGGACACAGAACAAGGCCAACTGGATGACCTCTCTTGCTCTCTGATTTCTCTTTTCTGAGGAGGTTCACAGTGACTGTCAAACCACTGAGTCTCCCGGGCCTGAGCACATGGAGCTGTGTTGAGGAAAAAGGCTTGGCCAACTTCTCACTAAGCTTACACCTTGAACATTTCAACCAAGCTAAGAAATCCTAGTGATGGCCTGCCAAGGAACAAATGTTGCTTCCCTAAGACTTACTCTTCTCCACTTACATCTTCTCCAAACTCACTTTGTTTGTTGTTACAAAGCATCACACAAAACTGCTGGAATGACTGGATTTTCTACTATAGGAGAAACAGGAGAAAGGCTGGGCTCAGTGCTCCTCAGCCTCTCTCAGGATTTTTCCCTTGTCAACCTCTCCTCGGCCAAGAATCACATCAGCAAGACCAAGTTCCTCCCATCTACTGCCACCAGATTCACCTGGTGCTGATATTTAGGGCTGTGAGTCATGGGCATCCACCAAATGCACGGATCTGTTATTGCCCATGTGAACTACAGTAGGTCAAAGGCTTTTGATGGCTCTGACTCGAGATCTCATTTTCCTCTCTTTCCTCATGGTTCTCAAAAATATAGTTTACTCCATGTGGAAACTGATGAGAGAAGGAAAGGACACAGGAAAACAAAGCATAAAAGATAGTACAGGGAAAAAATAAGAAAATTATGAAGTTCAATATAAAGCATATAAAAAGTGGCTACACTGTAGAAATGACACACTGAAATTATTTGCTTCTTTCGCTTTCTTTTTCCTGAGAAAATGATAGATCAGTTCATATTTTGAGGAATCTACTTACAAGAAATGACAGCAAGTAGGAGAATACTAAACATATGATTTCCTATTTCTTTTCCCTTTTAACTAAACCCTGGACAATATTTTATCAGTGACTAAATTTAATTAAAATAAACACAGCAGATGACCTAATGCTTTTGTATCTTTGGCAGTCTTTCTGTACAGTTTCTTATTTTCTGTAGCTACAATTCATAAATACAATCTAAACAATCTTAGCTTAATCCTGAGACAAGACTAACCAATTTCTTACAGATTGTCAAATATTTGGCTTTTGGTTTCATGTTGTAGAATAAACTTTAAGCACAGAATACTTTCAGATAAAAAAATAAAATAATAAATCAACCAACCACATCCAAAAGTCAACAACACACCCCACACCCTTTCCGTTCATATCAAGTTTATGGTTTAGGTTTAAATACTTCAGTTTTCATTTAACCATTTTAGTAATTACTTCCAACCATATTAAACAGAGATAGTTTTATTTTTAAGAACTTCCAGAAATTATGCTTTATTCAAATTGAATACTCAAACGGTATTCATTAACAACTCAAATCAGGACTCAGTAACAGAATCCAACCTCAATTAACAATTATCAACTGGATAAAATTTTCAGACTCCAAGTAAATGATCTTTAAGATTTTGGTGGCTCTAATTTCATTAACTCATGTGCTTCAGTAAACAAAAGATTTGGAAATTATCACTCCAAATTCAGCACAAAAGCAGGGACCAACCCAGTGGCACTCATTAAACACCCCTTGAAAAATTAGGATTTAATTATGGAAAAACAGAGAGAGTTTTGAAATTATGACCAGGATATAGTTCTGAGCATGCAAATTCCTGGCTTAATTCCCAGCTGCACTACAGGCTGTCATGTGGCACCTTGCGAGTCATCTCCTTACAGGACAGCTGGAGCAATGCAACCCATCCAGCACACTAGCAGCCTAAACTTTGGACTATGGGAATTGTACCTGGAATGCTGTTACAACAAGAATGCCAGGATAAAAAGCCACAATAAAAACACTGAAATACATAAAGAATGAAATAGGTCAAATCCCTGTATCTTTTTAAACTACTCATAATGTTCAATTTATGACCTTTTGGCCTGTGGCGCTGAAGAACTGACCTGCAAGTCTTGATGACTTTCTGAAAATAACCACATAGTACATCAAGTTCATTCCTGGGCACTTTGCTGGTTTATTTTTTTAATTCTTGGTAGGAAGGGACAGTCTTTGCAGATAAAATAATAGGCTGCTTCAGGAAAAATGCAGACAATACAACTATATCAGAAGTAAAAAAAAAGTTCAAAGAGCAATACAAACACTTAGCAGCCTGCAGATGATTTCCAGTGAGAAAAGTCAGAAAGTTTAAAGCAGTTTAATTTACAGAGAGGTGAGGAATATTTGATATAAGGATATATTAAACAACAAATGATACAGGGAAGGTCAAACTGAGCACTAGTGGAATAGAAGACCAAACTGATGCTTTCTAACTCTCACTTCTTATGTCAATTTGTAGGTCTTAAGAGTTGAACTTCTCACCAATTTTGTGTTATCAACGTATTTCAACTCTCATTTCCTCCCAGCTTTCAGGCAGATATTTAAAATACATGTGTTTGAGATTTAGCTTTCCCACTGCAAATGAATTCATTGACCAATTCTGTTTGAGAAACACTTTCAACGCAATGAGATATGAGCTCCTGGGCTTTTGTCCTAAAGCTGTGAACTGGAGAATCTTAGCACTTTCTTTACTGAGAACACACCCTAGGTAAGGGCAAACAGATAACATTCTCCATGAAGATCAGAACACCACCCAGCTACTAATTGCACTGCCTAATGATTAAAAAATCCACAAAACAAAATACCATGGTCCACAGCTGTTCCTTGCAAAATTGCCCATTGAACTCCTTGTTCTGCTCCCTCAGAAACACTTTGCATGAGCCACTTTAAGACATGATCCTGATAAACCACTCTGAATTTGTTTAAAGAACTGAGGAAAGAGTTAAAAAAAAATTCTGTTTGCTTTAAAAACTGACATCCTTTGTTTTGGTTGAGATGAAATACCATTACATGCATGCAATACCCTTTAAACTTGCCACTGTTCCAACAATAACTAAAGCTGTTCTCAGAAACTACCACCCAAAAGGAGATCATCACAGAATTACAGTAAGTTTGCTGCTGCAAAGCTGAACTATACTTGCAACATTACCAAAAATGCTCAGCCAAGCCTAGCTGGCAGTGACCTCAGTGTAACCACCAAAGACGACAGTGACTGCTGCTCACCGACTCCATCACAACCACAGCGATCAAACAGCAAGAGGAGTGTTTATATTTTCAATAGCAGCTTGCAGCTAGAAGTATTTTCAGCAAACTTGATACTCAACCCAAATAACTAAGATGGCATTTCTACACAAGAAAATTAAAATACTACTAAAATTTAATTATTAAGGTTAACTCATGTGGTTTTACCATACATCTTTATGGTTGCATCTCACCCAAATTGCAAACTTTTAGACTGATGAATTCACATTCTCTTGTTTGTTGATACAAACACTTCAGTTCTAGCCAGAAGCACACCTGATCACTGACCCTTCAGTACTTCTTTTAAATAATACAGACTTTTAACCTTGTAAGCTGCTTCAAGTTGGCACCACTTTATTTCAAACCACCTAAATTAATATAATTCAAGCATGGAAAGGAATTTTTGTTTTGCAATATTTTAGCTTTCACCAACCCGTTCCCAGGCCCATCGATGCTGAGTCATCTCCCACACTCTCCCCTCCACCTGACAGCCACTCATGGCCCACAAGAACACAAACCTCCTGTTTTGACATCTGTCCCTCCCCAAATGAACCTCAAGGGACGACACTGAACCAACCCAGTGAAAACTTTTAGAACAATGTTTTGAAATGTATTGATGTTCCAGTAATACCTATACTTACACAGTTCACGATGCTACACGTGACAATGTATGTGAAATGACTTCCAAGTCCTGATCTGTCTTCACATTTTGGAGATTGTTCTGACTAAAATTAAGAACACTGATAGGCAAAACGAAGCTCAATATTTTGCAAACTAAGCTGCCATCTCTCCGTCTACATATGCCTATGAATGTACACATTTTTAAGAATGCATAATTAACGGAAAGAAAATAATCTCAGAAACCAGAAAGCTAAAGTATTTATATCAAAAGCTGAATCTTTCTCACTCTATCTGCACAAATAAACCCACTGAAGTTGCCAGCTTTGTCAAAGTGAGCAAGATTAGGTTCTAAACATAAATCAATTTAAGCAGTCAGAAAGCTACAAGAAGTACTAAAATTGCTTTCAAATTCCTTGCAGATTTTTACAAAATAAAAGTCATTGACATAGTCTTTGGAAACAAAGTTAGTATTTTCTAAGACAGCATTGCTACCACATTTCTATTAGGGACAATTAAAAACTCATTACAATGCTGGTATTTCTAGACAGTATTGCAAGGGTGGTTTATGGATGGGGAGTGGGGAGGTGGTGGTGGTGAAAGGGGATATGATCTTACAAGTGCAATGTCTTTTAAAATCCCAAGTATCCATCTTCACTGGTCAGTAAGATTTGCATTGCTCTGATTTGGTTTAGTTTTGTTGGAGTTTTTTTGGTTGGTTGATTGTGGGGTTTTTTAGGTTTTTTTTTTCTGGTTGCTCTTTTTTGCTTCCAGATTTTGCTATGTATTTATAACCACAGAAGTCAGTAAAGTGACTTGATTTGTGAGAGGCACTACAATCAGACAGATCTAAGATAAAAATAAAACTCATTATCTATAAGGTTGCTCTCAAAAGTCAGCTATCATACTGGCATCACAAGAAATTAATTCATCAGTATATTTTTGACAAGCCCAGTTTTTTTCTCTGAAAGGTCATTTTTCTAAATTAAGCTAAGTATTAAATATCTTTGCTGTTCTGTCACACATCTCAAACTTAACTCCTGAAATGTTTTCACAGTAAAATCAAATTACATTTGAAATAAACATATGAAATAGTTTCACATGCATTTAAATTTGACATTTGTACCCTAAGCAATGTAAGCAAACACTAAGGCCTGTTTGTACATTTTATAAACTACATTAATGGAAAATGTGCTTACTTGGTAAATACAGTATAGCCTAGTTTAGCCCAGAAAGTGTCCTTGTTTTAGAACTCCCCTAAATGCATGCTGTTAAGCATGAGAGGTAGATCTGGAAATCACTGCTGTTCATATCACAGTCTGCTAGTGAAGCATTAGGACCATATTTACTGAGCATGTGCCAGAATCATAAAATAGTTTGGGTTGGAAGGGACCTTCAAAGGTCATCTAACCCAATCCCCGGCAACGAGCAGGGACATCCTAATGAGATCAGCTTGCTCAGAGCCCCATACAACCTGACCTTGACTGTTTCCAGGGATGGGGCATCTAACATCTCTCTGGGTAACCTGTTCCAGTGTCTCACCACCCTCACAGTAAATAATTTCTTCCTTATACCTAATCTAAATCCCACCCTCTTTCGGTTTAAAGTCATTATCACTAATGCCTCAGTATAAAGTCCCTTCCCATCTATGTGGGCTTTCCTTACTGAACTAGGGAACTCAGACCGATATCCTGCACACTGTGCCCTGCTGCATGCCACCTCTACATCCTCCCCTATCCTTCCCCTCTCTCATTAAGCAGTGCTGGAAGGGAATCCACCAGAGCTGTTGCCCAGGACTTGGCTTCTGACTCCTACCCTGCTTCCAGAAGGTGCTTTGCTGGGCTCTTTCAACCAGTGGGGGCAAAGCCTTGTGATGAACTACGGAAAATACCCACCTCTCCCCTTCCGCGTTAGGAAAGGATACCTACCCGCAACACCGACAAGAAAAAGCAGCTCCGCAGGATAAAGAACGGGAATCCTCTGGTGCCAAGCACACATGCCAAAGACAACTTCTCTTTGTGAATAAATACAGCACAAAGAACCAAGGTTCTCCTCCCCTTTTGCACCTACTGGAGTTCCTCTGCGATGAGTGGATTTTCTCTGCAGCGCCTGCCTTCCTGGCAGGCGAGGGTTACAGGAGTGTCTTCACTTATGTAAGTTCTGTTTCTTGAGTACACAATTACCCAACACACCCAAGGCACTCCAAGGCTTTTTTTTTTTTTATTAAAGAAAAATCAGTTCCTTTCCAGCTGGAACATTTTTGTTTTTTTCAAACCAAGGTCTGTAAGCAAAGCCACAGAAGCGCTCTGAATGTGGTGCACCGAGATCCTCAGTATCCCAGTAAAGGAGACATTAATTTCTTGGCAGTACAACTCTCTCCCTATGCACTGGAATGTAGGCTGAGCTCCAGACTTGCAAGAGACCTCGACATTCACAAGAACCTCCTCCATTTTCACCTGTGCACCTTTTTCCCTCCTACAGAAGGTCATCTAGTATCTGCTGAACATTCCTTCCAGAGCCACAGAAGACACCTACGCCAGCAAGCCCCACCACCAGGAACAAACACCCCTTCTGCCATCTCACAGCACAGAATACTTGACTGTGTTCTTCCTAAATTAAACACTTCAACTCATTTTGAAAGAGAGAGCAGGATATGAACAAATAAGGGTATGTTTGCCCAGAAAAACACAATGAAGCCTTCTGTGGGGAGATACCTGCAAGTGTTCAGCTGCAATAACATGTAGGAAAATCTAACTCTGCATTTGAAAGGCCATCAGTGAAATCAAATGCAGATCTGTCAGGCAGCACTGCACAGACCACAAGAGCCTTATTACCAGGATTTGTACCTACCACAGTTTCCTTAAAATATCTTCTCCCTCCTGAACAAGTCTTCAGCTAAAGGCCATTCAAAAACCGTGGAAAGCTTCCCTTTGGGCACACATTCAGGAAAAGACACAGCAGGAACATTCTGTGTAGGTACCAGTCACATCCATCATCACTAGGTCTGTGCCATGCAGAGTGTGACAGAAATCTCTGATCACATGCTGGTAGAAATAGGCCTATTTTACTGACAACCTGAATAGTTGAAAGCATGAAGGAATCCAAATCATTCCAATGCTGATGTAAGATTTTAATCACACACGTAGGTTTTTAATCACACAGGTCTGAAGGAGACACGGGGAAATCAGAGGTGTTCCTATCACAGTCTTCCAGTGAAGGATTAGGACTCTACTTACTGAGCACTGTGCCCAACACATATAAAAGGGAAAAAAATACTTAATCCCTTTCCCCCAAGAAGTTTAACTTATCCATACTCTTAAAAAATACTGTTTCCATTTCACAAGCATTATAGATTCCCAAAATCTGTATCTCTGCTCAAGGCCCTACAGCTCCTGACAAAGTCGCTATGTCTGTTCAGGTGATGTTCATTCTTTCCCCCAAACACTATTTTTAATCATTTTATCCAAAGCAAAATGGTGGAACTCCACAACTATACCAGGTTTGGAGGTACTGCAGGATTTGCTTGCTTTGTTGCTCTGCTACAGCTGATGACACCTCAGAGGTCTGGAACAATACCTTAGGAGAAAGGAATATGTGAAACATATCCCACCTGCAGCCTGCTCTCTGCCATGCTCCCACAGAGACCTGGGGCTTTGGGAGAGTGCATTAGTAAGCCAAGCTCCCCAGGTGGGCCTCAGGGCTGCTGGTGATGCAACTGCACATCACCACCAGAACTGCTGCACAGATGGAAGCAGAGATGGGCATTTCCACATCTGGCCACCACCTCAGCTACAGGAAGGGTCAGAAACATTTTTCTAGACCCCCAAGATACTGATGGAGTCATGAAAGCATGAAATTGAAAGGATGTTGACAAATATTTGTCCTGGTCATTATGTGAAGCAGAAGAAAAAGGTTAAGCCGTCTGAGAGAAAGAAAATGTTTTAATAGAGACAAGGACAAATATGAAGTTGTCAGGATGCAAAAAGGCAACCTCCAGAAAAAGTGTTTATGTTTTAATCTATGCAACCAATAAGATACAGTAAAAATAACCATGCTACACTCTGCTTGAGTGCTGTTGACATAGGATCTATGGGAGAGAAAATAAAAAGTAAATAACCAATCAGTCTGCTGTTACACTGCTGATTGCTGAAGATACACAGCAGGAAATGATACCTCCTGTCTCATACAGTTCAACAAGACTTAGAGCAAACCAAAATTTTATTTGTAATATTTCATTTCTATCTCATATTTGAGATGGCTAGCCATGTTAATTTAAAAATTTTTGCTTTATATCACATCTAATTTATATTTAAGAAGTGAAATTTGGAAAGAAACAATGCAACAGTAAAGCTTCCTGAAGGCATAATGCCAAGGAAAACCTGAAAGCTGCACTAAACCACACAAGCAAACACATTTTGGGAATACCTTGTATAGGCCAATAAGAAACTCTGTGCTGTATTATCAAAGGCGCTTTAAGTATTATACTGCAAATCCTGTGTAACAAGAAGCAGATCAAACATATCAATCCGTAAGCTCTCATCTGAAATTCCCCCTATAAAAACCAGGTTGTAGGAAAACAGGTTGACAATAAATGTCAACTGGAGACTAAAATGCATTATATGGCACATTATCCTCACATTTATCCACAAAACGAGTAATGCATATCCATAAAATCAGAGCAAAACAAATTGAAACACATCATGGTTGGTAAACCAACTGTTAAGGCACATGGAGACTTCCTAAATCCAGAATCAGTACTGGGACTCTTATTAAGACATTCCAGCATTTTGAAATCCTAAATTCAATTTTCTTTAATGACGTACTGGCCATTTCTCCCGTTCTGTTATTACCAAAGGACACATTGTTTGGCTATAGTATATAGTGGCTGACACCTATCTTTCCCTAAAACTGTAAGGTCCCATGGAGATGACAAATAGACGCTGCCAGAGGGAATCTGACAAAAAAAAAAAAAAAAAAAAGAAAAATTTTGATGCAAAATTCACTACCAAAATCCAAATCTATGGTATTTGTGAAAAGAATGAGTTTCAGTAAGTTTTACACTACAAAATATTTTCTGGAATGAACAGTTTCATCTTTCCTTAAAAATAACACAACAAAAAAATCTCAAAAAACATTAATCCAAAGCTGTCTTTCAAGTTTTTTATAACTTTAAACTACAAGCCATGCAGATTTTGAAAATTCAAATTCAGTACAAAGTCTTTACAATTTCTAACAATGAATCCCTCATTCAATGCACATAATTTCAGAAAAATTGAAAAACTATAGAAATACGACAAGTTTTGAGTTTTCTAACATTTTAGTTTTGCTGGTTTTCTTCCATTAACTACAAGTTATAAAGGAAAACAGTCATACTTGTAAAAAGAATCTCAGCACTGTCCTATGAATCTAATTTCCATGAGCTTTAATTGTAGAAGTTTCAGTACAGTACAAATCTACTCTGAAGGTCATCTGACAAAACCACAAGGAATAGCTTAGCACACACTTATTAGGAGTGGATTCAATATCTATTGCTTATTCCAATCTGTGAACAAATTTACTACTGTTCAGGGGACCACTTCTGAAAATACACCTGTTTTATGCAATTTCAAGAGGGATATGTTTTGCTTTTTGCACTAACAACATCACAGCTCTTGTAACGCAACATTTATGGTGTCGAAATGCAGGGCTTTTTCTTGGTCATATATCCACCCGTCCCTTGGAGCAGTATGCAGGCACACACAGGTGAATATCTCACATGGGATAAATTAGATGAAGCTGAAATGCCTTCCCCAACCCCATGCTCCAGTCTCAGGTGAGCATTTGACTCTTCACCAAAATTCAGACAGTGCTCAGGCTGACTATTAGGTTCCCAAGGATTTTAAAAGAAGCAGAAATTCATCTTTCAATTTTATTAGGAAACCAAAACTTCCTGGCACAACCCCACAACATCCACCTATCTGTGGGAACTCCCTTGTTATTATTTCCATTCCCCTGTGGCAAGACACTGCAAACCAACCAAATCTCACACAAAGGTTCACTTCTCCATTGCACCTGTGGAAACCCAGGGCGTAGATGAAAGTGAGGACTGCCTGCCTTGGAAAATGTCCAGGCACAGAGCAGTAAAAACAGCAGGCAGCAAGTCACCTACCAGAAGCTCAAAATCCCCTCTTTTAAGGCATGAGGGAAAAGGGAAAGGGATTCTTGTTTTTGACCATATAGCTCAGTGATGGGAAGGCAGAAGAAAATGTGTTGGATGATGATGGAAAGGTGAGGGAATTTCTTAGCGAGGGGAAGTCTGGTCTCTGGGTTTAGGAACTTGTCATGGAATAAGTGAGTTTCATACCAACGCCCAACCTTCCTGTGTACTTTATAGGGCCAGTCCATAAAACAAGATTTCCACGCTCCAAGAATTTATTAGAAGCATAATTATATTCCTAAGGAACTAGACTCATGAAGTCTTACAGAGATACTTAGATACTTTATTGCCAACTACTTACATAGAGATAGTCTAGAGTTAACCCCTTGCCTGCCCTCCTGAGCTTATCTTCTTATTTACCAGTGCCCTTTCCAATGGCACACAAAAATTTAAAGGCAGCTTTTTTTTTGCTATTTAATAGAATCACGGAATGTTTTAGGTTGGAAGGGACCTTAAAGATCTAGTTCCAATGCCCCTGCACTGGGCAGGGACACCTTCCACTAGACCAGATTGCTCAAAGCCTCATCCAACCCAACCTTGAACACTTCCAGAGATGGGGCATCCACAGCTTCTCTGGGCAACCTGTGCCAGTGTCTCATCACTTACTATTGTCACACCCAAGGGTGGCCACAAACTCCTCCTGCCCTTACACATTCTGACAGGTTATACTAACTACTGAGACTAGAGACTTCCGCAACAGCTAACGAGTCAAAGTGCTGAACCACAGTTCTCTTAAACCAGCCTGGTTTTCAGCAAGGGGCTTTCTGAAAATCAGACCCTATTAGATTGTCTCAGAGTGGGCCCACACAAAGCTACTGCTTAAACCCTTCTGCAAAAATACAACTAGCTTTTCTATGTGCCTCCTAAATACAGTGTAAACCAATTATTGTACAGACAATGCAAAATTGTGGTACTGCTCAATTTTGAGTATCTTAGAAAGTAGCCTCTTCTTCCAACTTGTAGTAAATAATTTCAAAATCAAAACTCTTCATAATACAGTTGAGAATTTTCAAAAGGCTTTTGCGATGGGATTTAATGAATTCATTTTCCCACAGAACCTGGTAATCTCCTGCCATTAAAATAGCATTCATCTAACTCAACTCTCAGGTGCTCCCAACAGTCACACTCATAACTCCAAGGTGAGGTAACAACCCATTTCAATCTTTCAGAAAATGATCTTGAAAGATAAAATATATTATTAAGTCATAAAGCCCTGATGTTTATCTTGCAATGATGATAAAGACATATAATAAAGCATGGATGTTCAACCAGAATGAATACTGTGTTCAGTATGAAGTGGTTTACAACCATATACTTTATAATATACAACACCCAAACATGTATGGTAAACCTGTAGAGGGTCTCAAATGAACACTTAAACCACAGCAAAAGAAACCCATGTGGTTCTTTAAAGACAGCTCAGCCTCCTACCTGACACTTCCCCTCTGGCTGAGCTAGCTGCATTAAGATTCAAAAGCCTTATTCCTGCTTCTCAATCTCACTGTACTACCCACTTTCTGGATGAAAGACAACTTGCAAAAGTTTAGGATCACTTTTGGTAAAATAATACTACAAAAACATGCACCATAATATCACAAAAAAACCTTGCAAATATGGGAAGATTTATGCTTGGTGTTCTTCTGAAATCTCCCTCTAAATAAATTCCATGATTGAGCTGTAGGCACCTCCTAGATGTCTCCACAACACAAGCAGGGCTGGATGAAGCAACATTAACAGCTGATCCTCCAGTATGTGCCATGTCCTGTCATCTATCAACTCCAGGGCCATCAGCACTGCTGGGGGCTGTAATTAAATCATGGTCCGTAACAGACAAATGAGTAAAAATTCTTCTTAATTTAAAATGTCATTAATTCCATTAAAACTATATTGACTATAGTAAGAGTCTGCCATTTTTAAACAGTGCACAAACAAGTAACTCCCTGTGACAAGCACACATGTACCAAAATAAAGATACAGAGAGGGACTAGTTCCATGTCAGGGAAGTGAAAATATCTGAAAGACTTACCTACACAACATCAATTAACACAAGCCATAAATCCAGGGAATTTCAGAAAGGCTTCAGAAGTGAAACAGATGACATGGCACGTCTCACTTCCTTCAAGGAGGAATTACTTACTGAAACCCTACACTGTCAAAGGTAGCAGCAAAAGCAGCAGCAATGCTCTCGGCTGCATTTACCCAGCCTATCCAAAATAATTTTATGGCCAGGTTTCATCCATCTTAATTTGTTTATATTTTTGCCAAGGTAACTGTGATTAACTTATCAAGTTTCAGGCTGAACTACTTTGGGGTCAGGGGAGATGAGAGGAAAAGAAAGGCTAATGCCAAGTCATGTGTTTTCCTCAGACACCTAAATAAATAACTGCTGGTAATGTAGAACAACACGGGATTTAAAATAAATAGGAGTCAAATCCTACAGCTGAAACAACCAAAACATAAAGTTACTTTATCTCTTGGGAAGTAGCTGTCAGTATGAACAGGCATATGCAAAAAACAGCTGAATTATGCATAAAACTCCTTCCTGTGCTCTTTTACTTCTAGAAATGCAGCAGAAGCAGTATTTCCAGTTCCTGAGAAGTCAAGGAGTAAGCTAGTTTGGGGGCAGCCGAAGATGTCTAAATGCAGGCAAAGTTCTCATATCTAAACATTTCCAGTTCTCTGAGCAAACAATTGCTCATGCCCAGAGAGCACAGAGCAAATTTTGCAGGCTGCTTCAACAGGTACCAGGCCTGCTCTAATAAATAAATACTCCAGCAACAAAACGATCTAGCAAATTCCCCATGGGAAGTTTCAAAACCAGAAGGCACCAGAAATGGCTGCAGGCATATTTTTCACCCTCCAGGCACCCCTGCTTCCCAGCCAGGGAGCTCAGAAACTGATTCTCAGCTCCTTCTTGCACCACCTGAAGTGATCCTAACTGCTGCATAACCCTGGGGCAATAAATCCCAGCTTCTGGCTCCCCATGCTGCTCCTGTGCTCCCACAGTTCAGTACAGCCCTAAGATCTGGATTTTGTGATGCCAGCTCTGACTTCTACTTTTTTTAGAGTATCAGCATGCGTGCACACAGGTAGCAGGCAGGCTTTGCTAACTAATGCAACGATGCTCCACTTAAATGTCATCATACAATAAATGCTCAGCTTCTGGAAGACTGGTTTGGTTGAGATTTTGTTGGTTTCCAAGTACAACTGGGAAGTAAAGGCCTTGTCAAGAGTTGTAAAACCCAATGGTAAAGCTACACTATAGCTTTGCCTATTTATACAGCAGTGTCCTCTCACTTCAATGCTTCAGAGTTCTCATAGTCCATTTCTGGTTTTTTCATAGAAATAATATCTGCAAAAGTGAAATGCTTTTTCCTCCATAATGGCCTTGAGGCTAATAACTATTTTAGAGCAATTCCAGTACAGTCGGAAGCTGTTATTGGCTGTTTATGTAACAGTGAATTAACCCCCACTGACACCTTTCAGGAATTCAGAACCATAGTGCACAAATGTACTTTGCAAGAGCTCGTTAATATATGGTAAGTGCAAAAGCCGTCTCAATTCAGAAGACTGGCTTTCAAAGCAAACATGCTTAACCTGCAGTTTCAGTCATGGAAGAAATTACTCAATTAATTGCAGGCAACAAAAACAACAGGGTTATAACTAACGTACAGTATATGCTCTGTGGGTGTAACGCAAGTTCATTTCCCAGTAGTATTCTCTCTTACATTTCTTACCCCAGTGCTGTAAAACTGTTTAAGAATGTTAAATTCACTTAAGACTTTTTCCCCACACACATCTGTTTTCTGGCAATGAATATTATTATTAACACAGGTAGGGGCTGCTCTCTTAAGAAACATGTTTACAACACAGTAAATTTGGAGACCAGTATTTTTCATACTCAATTCTAGACCAGACATCATCTTTCCAAGCTTAATATTGAACATTGGAATTTATAGTTTTTGCCTGCACTAATGACATCCTTGCAGCGACAAAGAGACCATAGCAAAAGGGTTCAATATATTCTCACCTGTTTCTAGGAATTCTAGCAGGCAAAGAGTAGTGAGAAGATCAAAAGCACAAGAAGACCCTACCAGAGTTTAACTTCTCCCATTCTGACACAGAGGAAGAGACGGTGTAAAATACTAATAATGATTATAGATAACAGAAAGGAAACTTACCCAAGCAGACACTGATGCCTTCTCCTGTCATTCCTTCCATTCATGTAAAAGACATCTGTCAATGATTTGCTCTAGGCTTGGTATCAGCATAGGACTGGTACTTGGACCCACTGCTTAGAGATTCTCAGGGTGTGTTTATGTGAACATCTTACCATTAGAACGCTGACAACTAAATGTGATAATAAAATATGCAGATGAAGATTAAAAAAATCCCCTTCCAGCACCTGCCAGGCAGTTCTCAGCAGGCACTAGGAATGTTCATAAAGAAGGATGCCTCCCGTTTCCATCGAGGCCAATTCCTCAAACTCACCTCCCTCAAGCCTTGCAGTATTTTTCTCATCCTGGCCCCCATGCGAACGCATCTAATCTTCTTACCCCGAGAGACAGCCCCCCCTTTCCTCCCTTCCAGCTTTATTTTATTTAAAACGATGCCTGCAACAGCCCGGAGCTGCCCGCCGGGTCACCCCCCCGGGACACCTGGGCGACCCTGCCACATCACGTTAGGCGCCGCGGAGTGACGGGTTAAGACGTAATCTGTCCCTCTCCCCCGGCTTACGGCTCCCAGGAATCCTCCCCCGCTATCTCGCCATGGCAACGGCACCACCGGCAGGGCGGCGGGGCCGCCGCTTACGCAAGAGCCGCGCGCCGGGCCGGGCCGGGCCCCGGGGCTGCGGCCTGTCCGCTTGCGGGGTTCCCCTCTTTTTCCTTTCCCTTTCCCCCCGCTTTTTTCCTCCTTTCCNTTATTTTACTTCCTCCATTTTAATTTTATTTTTCCCCTCTTTCTTATTTTTTTTGTCCCTTTACACCCCTATTTTACGCTTACTTTCCCCCCTCTCTTCTTTCCATCTTTCCATTTTCTGCTTTGTTTCCCTCTCTTTATTCTTGTTTCCTCCTTCCCCCCAATTTTTTTTTTCTTTCCCTTCCCCCCATATTTTTTGTAGGGTGGGTTTGGCGCTTTGCTTTTTCTTTCCTCTCCTGTTTTTTTTTTTATATTTTGTTTTGTTTTGTTTCGTTTTTGGGGTTTTTGTTTTGTTTTGGGTTTTTCGTTTTTTTCTCTTTGCATTTCCGACAGCCAAGCAAGAACCAGCTGGTACAGATTTAACCCGCTCCAATCCCACCTCCCACCATGGAAAACTGACCCCTGCCAGGCCGCCGGACAACCCGTCAATTCCCATTCCTACTTCTCCGGGAACAGGCGCAGCAGAAAGGGGCTGCGCCTCCGAGCTCTTCAAAGTAATAACCCTGGGAAGGGCAGAGAGCCGGCAGATGAAAGGCAAGGTACGGACTTTGATCGTGCAATCGGAGCCATGCGGGCAGGCTCCCGAACCATGTGGAGCACCCCTGAAGGTCAGCCTGGGCTGATCAGATTGCAGCAAGGGGGCCACAGAAAGCAAAGCAAACGGAGGTGGAAAAATCTATACACCCAGATATCTGCCAACAGATGAAAAAAAGTTTGCCTCTGATGCTGGGATTTATGAATAAGGTAAATGAAGCCGTAATCTAACACTCGAGAAGATGCTTAGGTCTTCCTTCAGGAAAACCCTTAAGCATCTGCTTAAACCCATTACTATTCAGGGCAGCCCATAAGCGATTGCTGAAGGTTAAGCACAACCTTCTTACAGGGAGCCCTTAAGTACTGTGCTGATTAAGGTGGGTTTTTTCTCTTCTAAATCTGAGCCACTGTGAACCACAAAATGAATTGCCCTCATTATATTTTAATATTGTCTCTGTCTTCTTTCAAATTAAACCAGAGAATGCAAACAGAAGGTAACTCTTATTTTACATTAAGAGGATAAAGCCCAACATTACATTCTGTCATGTTGTTTTGTTTTTTCTTTAAGATCAGCTGGCTGCACAACACTATGCATCCCTATGAATGAACACCTTTCATGAGGAAGAAAGAGCATATGGAAAAGTGATTACTCTGCTACTCCTAAACTCTGGAATTCTCTTGATGTGCTGTTACAAGCCAGAAAAGATCACACAGAGCACTGCATACATACATACATATGCTTTATCCAGTGATCTCTTTTGAAGTAACCTGAAAAAGGCTGTAGATGGTGTACACATTTCAGCTATTAAAGGTCATGGATAAGACAGCTATTTATCAGTGCAAGCAAGGTCAGTGTTACATCCACAGGCAGAGAGCTCTCTGCCTGTTGCACAAATGACACTGCCTGCCCTTAATGCCCCGAGAAACTTTTGACAAGCTAAGCATATGTAACGAGTCACAAACCTTATATATAACTGCTACAGTTCATTAATGTTCAACAGGAAGCTATCCTATCTGAAATGGGTTCCATTTCTGATCACAGTGCATTTCCTGTCCTCCAAGCTCTGCACGGGTGATTTCTGACAAAGAAATTGTATCCCCTGAGGGAGAAGGAAAGCTCATTAACTAGTGAATTGGTGGTTGTGGCTCTTCCCAAGAACCATTCTCCTTTGCTGCTATTTAGGAATAGTCTACCCCACATACTAAACTATTGGTTCATTAACTTTTCTTTATACACACAGAAAAGGGAAGCTTGGAAAACAATTTATGCCAGTTTTAGACTTCTGCTGGAGCTAAAATCAGGGTCTTGCTTGAATTCCTTAACACACAGTTGTGGAGGAAAACACTTATGTAAGTCTTCTTTTTCACTTTCTGGGAGACAACCTTGGTAGAAGAGCTTGTGAGAAGCAGTCAAATCTTTTGCCAGTCTTGAGACAGATGGCAGAGTACAAGGACAGAAGGTTAAGTTAAGGTCAGGGTGTTTCCCATCCTTATTAGGTATATCCAGATGCTACAGGCAAACAGGAACACTTCTGCTACACTTGCCTCCAAGAAACTTCTCACTTGAAGTAATGTGCCCTGCTAAATTCTGAGCTGAAGGCAGTATCTTCTTCCTGGAAACCTTGTTATTATAAACAAATAAGGACAACAAACTGAAGAATAATCTCAAATATCTGTCCCTAAATAACCAATCTACCTTTCAAGAACTAAAGGTCTTACCATGCTCCTATACTTGGCATGGAAGCTGAATAAAAGGTATGTAAGTTTGAAACCCAGATACCACAACTGTCTTGACATGCCTCACTCAGCCCTTCAAACAGGGAAGCAAACTCAAGAAGCAGTAGGTTGGATCTCAGAACCATTTAGTCATTTAGGTTAGAAATACCTCCAAGATCACTGAGTCCAACCGCTAACACAGTGCTGACAAGTCCACCACTGAACTATGTCCCTAAGTGCCATGTATACACATCTTCTGAATACCTCCAGGGATGGTGACTCAACCACTTCCCTAAGCAGCCTGGTTGAATTCTTAAGAATCCTTTTGTTCTTGCAGTCTAAACCGAACCGAATATAAAATTGTCCTAGAAACGATTAAGAGAAGGCCGCGATCATGCTGCAAAAAAGCCCCGCTGTACATGCATAGTGAAATTACCCATGAATTTTACAAAGTGATTCCTTGGGTGAAGGCTGTAGGATTCCTGTTTAATATAAGAACAAAAAGGGGAAAAATTAGATGTTAAAGTCTTTCTCACTGTTCTCACAGCTTAAATACCTATGGGCACTAAATCAACACAAGTACGATGATGTAATTAGTAAGTAAACAACTACAACCTTCACTGCTGCACAAAGAAGGTTGAAACCAAAGAAAGATCAATATGAATGATCCCAACTCCAAATCTGTAAACCAAATCTAGAAGAAAATGTCTCCTTATGTGAGATCATAGTGGGGCCCAAATGGCTTCAAGACAAAGCATACATGAACCACTCTCCTCTGTGAAGGCTCAAAATTGGTTGCTCAAATTAACCATCCATGAGTTTTCCCACAGAAGCAGGACCTTGAAAAGAGTGTTACTGCTGGCACCAGATTCCCTGCAATGACCTGGCAGCGTGTCATTACCACATAAGCTTCTCTCTCCTCCTCCAAAGACAAGCACAGAATGAAGGATGCTAACTGTCAGTGTCATGAGGCTCTGGAGATCCTTGCACCCTGCATTTACTTCCTTCTCCCTACATTTACTTCCTTCTTGGAGGATTATTTTAGCAGTCTATTAAATAAAGTTAACTAGCAATGAAATAAGAAACCGAGAAGCTCAGTTTTCCAAAGCTGAACTCCCAGTCTCTATCACCGGAGTAAAAGTCCAAGTGATGAAATCAACCTTGAACTTTGTTGCTTTACTCATCATTTTTGGAAACAAAAGAGCACCTTGTCCCAGACACTGCAATTTAGCAACTTCATCTGTATACGTGTCAGAAAGGGAGCAGAAAGCTCCAGCCAGGTAGTATCCAAACGAGCATTCCCCCCACCAACGTCACTGACTGGAATCACGCTTGGAATGGATGCACACCAGTGCAGTTACTGTCACACCACCATAACCCAGTTCCAGGCAGGAAGCTGTGCTCCCAACCCAGAGGTCTCAAAAAGTGAGCCACATGAGCAGCAACCAATCATCTAGGTACAAAATGAGTGGGAGAATGAAAAGGAGGAGCTATTAGCAGGTTGAGCAGAACTCAGCTTGCATCATCCTGTCAGCTGTGCCAGAAGCAAGTGAGCAGGAAAGATGACAGACAAGAGCTTTGAACTGGAACTCACTGGCAGAGGAAAGGGGGGATCATGAGGACCGTAGCTCTCTCAGCCTCCAAAGTCTCCAGAGGCATAATGGGTACCTTGTGCATGTGTACCAGTTTTCTCTCTTATCTCAGCCACCTCACCTATTCCTGAATGCAAAACTCTGTTTCTCTGAAGAAAAAGGATAACAGAATCTGTGTATTCCTGATGTAGAACATTCAGCTCCCACAAAACACAACACTGCAGATACAGGAAAAGAGAACTATTTAACTAAGCATTTTTCCCATTTTTTGTTCAAGGTAATTCCAAATAATGAGCAGGGGGAGGGAAGGTCACTATGTTATCCAGGTTCATCCTAAATCGGATTGCAAGATATATTAGAAAAAGATAGCATTTCAATTTAAATATGAAGGAATAAAAATTCCTACCTGAGCTTGAAATTATCTTAACTAGACTTTCCAATGGTTTTATCCTGTTACACTCTGATTTAAACCAGTAATAACGCAATTTTGAATCATATTCAAACAAGGTACCTCAACCAGTTTAAACTATATTTAGACCATATTTAGTATTATTTTTACTACTAAAGAAACCTAACAGAGGAACAACATGCTTGGAACATCTGTCGCAGTGATTGAAAGAAGTCTATGACAGGAATAGCAAACAGTTATTTTCTTTCCTGAGATGATGTCAATCTGTTGAAGCAAAGTATCAGTGAAGTAGATTGTTTCTAAGAGGCATCTCCCTCTGGCCTGTCTTCTCCAAAACAAATATTATTGAAATACCCCCTTGCTGCATAACCTTGTCTGTTTGCTTATTATTATCTGCTATCTCTGTATCAGGGGCAACACTCTTTGTCAAAGCTAGTAAGCATGCTACAGCATAACATGAAAAAATAATTCATTTGTTCAAGTCTAAAAACCTCCACCTAATGAAATTCAAATTTTAACATGCATCAACTATTATTTACATTTAGATTGTCAACTGTATGACTCAATACAATCTGTAAGATACAGGCCCCTAGGCAAGGCTGTCTGTCCCACAGCATGTTCTGCAATGATGATCAGAACCACACGTTCTTTATGACACAACTTTGAAGTTACTTCATGGAAGATGACAACAGAATGGCTCTCACTCTATGCATTAGCTGCTTCTCCAGGATGGATTTCAGTGTGATGGTCCAAATCAAGGTTCTTTCCTGCAACAAGTGTCTTGCCTGCCCGGACAGAGGTAGAGAATGAAGGTGAAGAAGGAAGGAGTCACTGGGCATAGTGATTGGGCTCCCTCTGGCCACTAAGGTATAGGAAATGGAGATGTCAAGCAGTGATGGAATGACTCACAGGATTCATTACAAGTTCTTGCTGTATCACTGTCATGGGTGCAACTGTGGGGACCCAGCAAAGAATACCTCTTCTGACTGTCATCAGGCTGAGGTTTCAACCCCATTGCCCAGTGGCAGCCACACCACATTGCTCCCCTGAGCTAGGATCTACTGGGACCCTTAAATCAGGCACAAAATAGGTGATCAAGAGTGGCCAGTTACCCCATATCACCCGTCTGACTGACACCATCAGCACACAGCTAGGGCAGGTACATCTCTCTTGAGCTCTGATACAATAAGCCTTGAGGCTCAGTTGGAGAAGACTGGTCTGGTAGGCTGCCAACAAGAGAGCATGGATGCCTATAATAACCAACAACAGCGCTGCATGACATGAGGCAATGCAGCCTGTGACGGGCCCAAAGTGGCTGCGTTCGCACGGCCTGCGGTGTTTTTCTTGTGCTTGGTGCTACACTTGGTCTGGGAGAGGCAACCAGCACCATTACTGTTCTCTGACCAGCCTGGGAAGCAGCTTCTTGTCAGGTCACAGCCCTGCCATGAGGCTGCTGGATATGGCAGCACAGCCGCAGCTGAGAACACCAGTGGGTTTCTATCAAAAAGAAAGAAATAAAGTGACACCGTTTAGAAAATGTTGTGATAGGAATTAAGATGGGAACTTCAAAAAAGCAGCCAAACAGTTTCTGACCAGTGAATATGGATGTAAAAGCTTTCTGAGAAACTTAAGTATCAAATAACTAAGAACAAAGTATCAGCACTAAAGAAGAAATTACTGAAAATTAAGAAGGGTGTGAAATGTCAAAGGCTGCTGATTATTTGAAGAAAAAGAAATCAAGCAAGGACAAGAATACTTGCATATTCAATGGAATAGTTTAAAATCCTAATTTCTTTCCTTATGTAAATATTCCTATTAGCATATATTGTTTAAAAAAGATTCATAAGACATTTATATATAAAATACAGACTTGAAAGCAGAATTTATCCCTCTGCATAGTGTTTTCTTGTAGTTATAGGACTGTCTGCTTCAAAAGGGACTGCTACAAAGGAATCATTGTTAACTTTCAACTTAACTTTCAGCATCAAAAGTATTTTGTGTACCAATTGAAAAAAAAAAAATCACAATTCAGCTACACTTGGAAGCTCATGTTGGGTTCTTCTGCAGAAAAATTCAGGAAAAGTTTGTGCCTAACTTGCCGGGGCAACCCCAGGACTTGCCTTATTGCACCCAGCTCCACCCATGGCTCAAACCCTACTGTACCTTTATGAAAGCCTATGGACACAGATCCCGCCTTCCTGAGAGCAGAGATTTGATTTCACTTTGCACCTACTGCTCCCTCCTTTGAGCTCTCCAGGGGCATGTCAGCTTTTTGCTCCCATTCTTTTCGCCCTTCCTTAAATTTCAATTGCAGGACTTTAGCAAAAGCTATCTATTTTAAACTGGTGGTGTAGAGACATTTCCAGAGCAATAAAAAAATAAGACAGAATTTTCTCTGTAGGTAGCAGACAGGCAGGGCTCCTTTTTGACTCTTCATTTTAATGCTGCCATTGTTTTGTTGTAGTATTAATTATGCAGGAGAGCACCCACAGCTTTGTATAAGCATCTTTTTGAATTATTTAGAACAAAATAACATGGAAACAGTAGTTACTCAGCATTTCTGCAAACTGTGCAACTCAAATTTTAGCACTGATCACAGAACATGCTAAACAGCAAATAATGCAGTTACCAATGTGCAGGCCTTGAAAGATGAAGCACAGGTCAATTCTACAGGTCATTGTCCCATTTGTAGCAGTACACATGCTCAAGGACACAAGCAAAGTTGAATTATTAAGTACACTACTTTGTGGATTCAAGTGGTTAGCTACTTAAAAACAAAAAAAAAAACAAAACAAAAAAGCAACCCTAACCCAGAACCTACCATGGGTGGAAGATACAAAAGTGAACAACTATATTTCATTTCAATTTTTTCCATTCTGGTTTGAAGTAGCCCAAGGTGAACTACCTAAAGGGATATAAAGTTCCCAGAGTCCCGTATTATTTCAACCCAGTCCTTAGCCAAGTCAGTAATAGCTGGATCAGAAATTATAAAGGAATATAACTGATATTTGACAACATGGTTTTGCAGCCACCATGGAGCGCCCTTCCCTCCTGGCTCCACATCCACCTCAGACTGTGAAACCATCCCCTTTCCTGCTGAGGATAGAAGCAGCGTGGGGTAGCAGGTTTTAGAGAGTTCCCTTCAGGCTAACCAGGAAATGTCGAAACAAACCAGGGTGCAGTCATAGCTGTGTGACTCTCCAAAAGAAAGCATTTAGAAACAGATTCATAAACAAGGGGATTGTGGCTGTCAGTAGGGGCTTAAGACCCATAATCAGGATCAGGCAAAGCAACGCGAAGCGCGGCATTTGCCGCAGCAGTTACTACACTTCTGTCCTTTCTCCAGCAACTTCTGCTGACTCAGGAGCACAAATTGCTGACATCTCTCCTGGGAGTACCTCTCACACACTCCTTTACACACACACACACACACACACACACACAATGTGACTGTGGAAAGGAGTATGAAAGAACAAGTATATGTCAAAGGATTAAAAAAAAAATTTAAAAAAAAGAAAGTTCTGTGCTCCAACCAGCTCTTAAATGCTACACTGAATGAAAGCAGCTGAACAAACAATCTTGAGATTACTGGAAAAAATACACTGCTGAAATTTTGCAGGATTTTAGCCCACTACAAAAACCCATGGTTTCTTTTTCCAATCTGAAAGACAAATTGTTTCAATGAGTGAGGATTTCCCATCTTTTCAGGAAGAAAAAACTCACTGTGCATGTGTAGAACATTCTAAATAACCAAAACCATCATGGGACTTGCTTTACATAAGTCCCCACTCCAGACACTGCAAGGCAACACTGCTCTTCCATATGTGGGATAAAAAAGATCACACAAAATCTAAAGTACCACTTCTTGAAACATACAAAATTACTATTGTTACAAGAGAATGCATACACACAAACCCAACTGAATTCATCTAATGCAAAACTCACTTGAACTGATTTCCACAAGGAAGATGAAAAGGTAACACAGAACAGCAGCTTGGGTTGCAAAGTGACAGACTTCAGCAGGCACCAGAGCAAGCAGGCAAATGTTAGTGTTAATACTATTAAGAACACTGTCTTGCATATACAAGCTAAACATTTCTTTGGCAATCTCCTAGCCTCAAACACTTTATAACCTTGATACCCAAACTGAACTTCAGCACATTTTATGCCAAAATCCCTTTACCATGTGCTTTAGTAACTGTCAAAAAAATATTCCATGTCCTTTTTATTCAGTAAAATGTTTACTCAGGTATTTAATCAGGTAGTTTCCCTCTAAGCTGTTGTTACCCCGTTTTCTATCCACTATCCCAGGCCAGCCTCAAAACCAGGTTTTTATCTTTCATCACCCGCCCAACTTGCACTCTCCCAGTTAGGCAGGAGTTCTGTGGAAGAGAGCTGGAGGTTACAGCACACAATAAGCTAGATAAGCATCAACAATACCACACTCTTGCAAAAAAGCAAATGTTGTGCTGGAACAGACAACAAGAGAGGTCTGTGAGGAAAGCCTTCTGCAGTACTCACCATTACTAGATGTCAACAGGAACATTTTTGGTCAAGTTTCACTGCTGCTCTCCATGAAATATGTGGACAAGTCAGAAGATATTCAGAGAAGAGTAGAAGAAAGACGATCAATTAAACAAAAGGAAACTGAAGGCAGAGAAGGTAACAGTCTTCAATTTTTCAGAAGGAAGATGCAAAGAGGAAATGAATGTCTTTTCTAATTTAAATGGGAAAGGCTTTACCAAGACAGTGAGAAAAGCTTTCTGAGAGAAAGAAAAGCACATTAATAGATTTTATACATATATATGTTTATATATATATATGTGTGTGTATGTATACATATACATCATATATGATATATACTGTATATTTTTACTAGGATGAGAACATATATCTATATGTTCTATAGAGAGATGCTCGTTGCTGTCAGAAATTACTTTGCCAATCCTATCTTAGGGTAAGCAGGTTAGATCATTCCTTGGGCACACAGTTCAGCCCTGTGGCTCTGCATGCAGGCAAACTGACTTGCCCTTTGCCCAGCACTAAATGCCCACTGAGGCCTATGAGAGAAGCAGTCCCTTTATTTTAAAATACAGAAACTAGAGAGACTTTAGTCTTGCTGTCCCTGGTAGTCCTGGGTGAAGGTCAAGTACAGCCTACCCATCAACAGCAAGTCTAAGGCAGAATGATGAAAGATGATGTAGACATGTGGAGTACTGCAAGTCACCTGAACTGCACAAAAACCCCTGCATCCTTCCAACCAGCCACAGAGAAAATAAAATCAGGGGTTTGCAGTTAGCTGCTAAGAGATCCAGAAAAAAGAAAAGGTCTTTTGCAACATTACCTTTCACTTCTTTATACTTTACCAGCACGATGCATACTATTTGAGGATGCCAACCTTTCCTGCACCCTGCCTCTGTATAAAAGTACATAGCTTTTTCCTCTCTTCTGTATTTTGTCTGCACAGACTACTAGTAGTTTGGGGCTAAAAACTATTTTACTTATTTACACCATCCCTCAAAAAAACAGAGATCTTATTCATTTGATTATAAGCACTGGCCAGCCATTAGCTGTCCAAACAAGTTGCATCTCCCACCTTACTGTGATTTAGCTACAGCTACAAGTTTGGGTTCAGTCAATGAAGTTTTTCCCTGCTAATATGAGTCTAAACCCACTCTCTGTCAGTTTAAAGCCATTACCCTTTACCAAAGATCCCATTCAAAACATTCTAGAGATTGGGGCTTTTTGGTGAAAACTGACAGGACTGCAGTCTTGGTGAAGATATCAGCCACCACATATACCCGTTCCTTTGGCTTTTCCTTTCACCACAACACAGAAATTGGCAGTGTATTAAGAACTGAAGCTCTCAGAGAAAACCACCTAGGCAGAGCAGAACACCTCAGTAACAACATTACTAATATTACTAACACGTGCTTGCCTTAGCACAGCCTTGTCCACAGCACATGCATAACTAAGTTTCAGCAACTTGTTTTAGAGTCACATCTCATGCAAAGCAACTGCTGAGTTTAACTACAGCAGCTTTTAACAAACAACCTGTCAGAATCATTACTGGGCAGAAACTTATGTGGTATCTATCTCAAACACACACACACATGTTCTCTGAAGTTCAAGGAAAATAAAAATGAAGTTTATTTTACACTTCTATTTATCCTCCTTTTTTTGCTGAAGAGGCTGAAGCCTCATGCAAGGGCATGGCAGACCTGGCGTCACTGACAGGGTACCGACATCTGGCCTGAGTGAAGTTCCTGTGGGCCACAGATGTCATGCTGCTCTCCTCTGGGAAGTACCCAGTAGCCACTCCTCAACACATTTTGAAATCACAGAGTGGTTGGGGTTGGAAGGGACTAGGCCAACCCCCCTGCTACAGCAGGTTCACCTACAGCAAATGAGAAAGGCCCCTTCTTCCTGGTTTGTATAAAGTTCATCAGAAAACCACTGCTTCCCACAGCGGTTAACGAAAAAAAAAAAAAAAAAAAAAAAAAAAAAAAAAAAAAAAAAAAAAAAATTAAAACCTTAGACAGGCATGCATATGCAAGGCTGTTCTCTTAAATACTTCATGGACTAAACCCCGGCAAAAGGGTGGACCTTCTACAACAGCTGCTTAACCAAAACCAGGCAATTAATATAGAAGTTATCTTCTTTTTCCTAAATACCAAGTGCACTAGTATCAGCAAACTATTTGAAAACTAAGGACCAAAACTGAGGAAAAACAAAAACAAAACAAAGCTGCGGTTCATATCAGAGAAAGTGCTGCCCATTTAACAACTTTCACTGATTTCACCAGAACTCACTGTATTTATATAGGCATATGAAAGGTAATTTGAAAAAAAAAAAGTACTTTAAATTCTGTTTTTGAAGACCAGTGTGCTTGGTTATACAACATGTTATAACCACATTTCTTCTTCTACTTGGAGCATTAGGCAGTTATAAAAGGCTCTAGAGACATCATAAACCTTGCCAGTGTTTGATAATTTCTTAAGGGATTTGATAGAGGAAGCAGAAAGTTACAGAAATCTCAGTTTTACTTCTTAGGTTCCTAACCTTCTCAGCTGAGCAGTCATGTGGAAGAAACTAATGTGAATCACCAGATGAAAAGAAGGCAAGTAAATATATTTTAAGTTACTTTTAAATTAAAAAAAAAAAAGTAATAGAATAAGCAAGCTTCAGGAAGCTCTGGCTGAAGACTGAGCATCCATGCTTAAGAACGCTACTAAGCTTTAGTGTTTTGTAATAAAACTTCTAATTTTATTCTGTGTTCAAGCCAGCAGTTACTGCCTGAACGAGCTTCCAAATTCAGGACTACCTGGATTGGGCAGCAAGGGCTCCATGCACCTGTGGCAATCTGCTGTTGAAAAATGCAGAAAAATCTGCTCTACCCCAGCCATGGTCTATTCCCCAGCTGCCCCCAGGGTCACCCCTCAGCCAGGGGTGCTGCACTACCTGCAAGGAGGGGTTTTCCCCATACACTGCAGCCCTTCCCCAAGCCTCTCCAGCATCACTACATCCTGTCACATGCACACAAGGCACATCATAGAAGGCCTGAACATTCTGCATGGCCCTTTTGGGAACAACAGAGACACTGTTAATTACAGAACCACTTGACAGTGCTGCTTTTAAGGGACACTGCTGGCTTTACTTCCTTGGGATGTAAAGGATGATTCCCTCCTTAGGAGCTAAGAAGGATGAAGCTATTACACATGAAATGACAGTAAATGATTGTTTCTGCCATACAGCATGTCCTGCCCTACCAGGGAAAACATAAATATGTACAGAAGAACCAAGTTCTGCCCCCAGAGTTACAGTAACTTAACTCCAGTGGGAAGAAGTGTACCCAAGAAAAACTCAGAAGGGGATTTTTTTCCTTCAGCTTTTCTCATACATTAAATATATGCATGTATAGCAATACCCCGGTTTAGTTGTTCTGGTATTTGCTTTCCATTAAGCAGTATGAAACTTGCTTTAGCAAATATGTTTTGTGGGTTGTCATCCATAGCTTGTTAACCACTATATTCATTTAGGGACTACACATATGCTTTTTCAAATATAGACATAAGGGGAAGTGAAAATCATGCCAGAGAGCATTGGTTAGTTCCCAGGAAAGACAGCATCTAGAATTTGGCAGCCTTTAGACATGAGAAAAATACAAACACAGTCAGATGCAAAATTTTAAGTCATTTGTGTGGACCTTTCTTTTTTCTTGGTGATCCTAACTTCTACAATTATTTGTAGCTTAAATTAGTCTTATTTCTAAATGCAAAATACATACCATGGTTTCTTCCTGTTGCATCGTACTAGAAAACGACATTTGAAAAACACCTCACAATTCTGAGTCCTTCCAGAGACTTATTTTTGCTGGACATTTGACAAAAATACTGTTGTAATTTACTATATTGCTACCAAACCTCTTAAAGAAGGACAGCACAGTTATTAAGCAGAAAAAAGATGAGTTTTCACTGTCTCACCAATAATGTAGAGAAGGAAAGTGGTCACACCAAATCACCAGAACACATTACCACCCAGCAGAAAGTGGCACAGCAATCCCCAAGGGCAGCCTGAAATCATTTAAATTACCTTCACACATGAAGCAACCAAAGGTCTAGGATCCTCCTAAAAGCCACAGTCAGCAAAGCCTTCTGCACTTCATGAAGCCTGGCTCCCTGCTTGGACAGGGATCAGCCTCCCTACATAGCACCTGGCTTGGATGCAAGCCCAGAAAAAGTCCCTGCTCCCCAGCACTGGTGTCCTTGGGTGGGAGCTACCATCACTGAGCAAGGAATCTGTACCTCACATTCATGTACAGCAAATAATAAACTCTACAAAACCACTGTGCTAGCAATGAGGCTCGCTAATTGGGAAAAACACACCCATTCCAAGCCCTCTGTTTGGCTCACTGTTTTGCTATATACCAGCCAAGATGAAAGGATTTTATCTTAAGCTTACATCATTCTTCTTTTAAATAGGCCAAAACAAAAGAAATAAAACCAAACAAAACAAACAAAAAAAAACCCCAAAAAAACCCAAAACCGAACAACCAAAGAATACCCTCAAAAAGCCCCCAAATCCCCACCATCAGCAGCAGTATGTGTCTAAATGCAGATAACAAGAGGAAGCTCATATCAAACATCCCCTGCCAGCACTCTCTCCAGAGGGTTGTTCCCCCTGCAGTACTCAATTCCAGCCTGTCCTAGGAGCTGTCTGGCTCCCTCCCTCACCAGTGGAGTTAGTCACAAGCAGATCTGTGTTGCAGAACATCATGGGGCTGGGGAGAAGGGCTCTGGAGTGAGGCTGAAGGCAGAGCCTCCCCTCAACACAGCAGCTGCTCGTCTGCTCCACTGTGAGGAAGAGATGGTCATCACTTGGTGGTCATCCAGGCACTGCCCTCTCTTTTTTTTTCCTCAGGGAATGGCCCTGTGCCCACTTTGGCTTGTTTGTCAAACCACTTGGTAAGAGATGATGTTTAAAGACAAGTCTGGGTGCTGGAACATAACACTGTTGACAGCACAGGTTTGGTAGCCATCACCAAAGGTAAATTTAAACCAAACAAACCAAAACTTTATCTTTTTGAGTTCTGGGATGGCTCTAAGAGTGAGCCCTAAATTTTAACAGGGCTTCTGCATGCATGGTTGAGCCTAAGGTATTTAATACATTGCAATTGCAAAAGGTATCTGCAGAAAGAACATATTTTTATCACCATTTAAGAAAAAAAGCTATTTATATTGACATTAGAAGGAGGCCTTTTTGGGTTACAAAAAAACCCCCAAGCAAAACCTTCAATTATGTTCAACGTTTTAAATTCAAAATTAGGAGTTTATTCTGCAAACTGTGATTGCACTGTGCAAGGGGAATAAAATCATTCTGTGTGCTTCCTTGGGGTTTAAGAAAGTAATTAAATACTGCACACTTACAATAATTTATTTGCCTCAGCTCCTGAAAAATATTTAGACACATAGGGGGCCCATTCAAAATTTTGATCTAGTTTACTTGTAAACTATTTAAAGGAAATATAAACTGATATATACATTGCTGAATCCCTCTGCCAACACTTGCTGATTATCCCAGCAGTTTTCCCGGCTACTGCTGTATGAAAGAAACAGCCAACTAATTCATTAACCAGGAGGTGCTGATTACATACATATTGTTATCAAAAGCACAAACTACGCTTTTCCCCCTCCTCTCAGTTACAGTAATTTTAGGTGCTTGCAAAACAAGCAGAGAGAAAACATTCAGCCTGAAACCCAGTACTTAAATAATACTTGGGCCTTGCCTCCTTAGGAACCCAAATAAGGCACAGAGAGCATTTGCACACTCAAAGCCTAGCTAAGCACAGCTAGGAGCTATTCTCCATTAAGTACTCTATTTAAAAAATAGGTAAATTTGAACAGAGCACTTGGTTTTGTTCCAGAACTGGAACATTCCCTAACTTTACATTTGTACATCCTTTAAATTCAATAATGCTTTAATTTCAAATAAAACAAACAAACAAACAAACCAAACAAACCAAAACTTTATCTTTTTTTGTATAGCTCAACTACAGATGTGGTGATACATGTAAGGAAGGGATGCTGCCTTCTAATAAAATGATTCAACTGGTTATTTTCAATTTTACAGTCAAGTGAAAGAAAGCCCCCAAACCATGAAAAATTACCTAGGATCTTTATCAGCACTTTCTGCCCATATATATTTATGAATACCAAAATTTGTAGTTACAATAGACTCTCCAATTATTTTCAGTAATTCATTACTGTGACGGCCAGAACTCCCAAAAATTACTAACTGTAAGACAGACTAGTTACTGAAGACTATTTAGAAGCATCGCCCTGCAAGCCCAAGTCTGTAATTGATTTCATGCATCAGTCTTGGTCCCCAAGTAAAAGTAATAGTTCATGTTAATGTCACACATAACCACAATAAAGTGTTATTGCTCTAGAAGACAAAGTGCTGTATGATTCAATAAAGTGTTCTAGTGCACGATGTAAGTGAATTATTATAAGGTAAAATACAGGAATTTTAAGGATGCTCTTCAGCATCAAGACCTGTTCCCAAATAAGATTGAAGGATATGATAGGATCAGCATCTTGGTTGCCACATAGCTGAAGACAAAAGAGGAAAAAAGGAGCTTAAAAAAAACCAAAAAAAACCACAAAACACAAACATGATCCGAAATTTTCTTTCTTCAATACTAGGAAAGATTTCCCCTTAGAGAGGGACATTATAAAGGGAAAAGACACCTATGCAGAGCTGGATTCTCAAATTTTTGTAGCTATAAAACACCTTGGACAAAATTGCAGAGAAATAGCTTGAATAGAATATATAGCAATAGTCTCTGTGTAATTTGGTTTATGCTTTTGTTTGTGCTAACTCAGTAATCAAGGGCTTAAACCACCACCTGGCTGAAACAAAACCAGGTTTTGCCTGAAGTTTCTCCAGCATCTCTAGTCACTTTGCAAGGTCACACTGAGGAGTAGTGATATCAAATGCCAGGAAAAGCAAGACTTTTTTGCCAAGCAGGCAATGTCCAGTGCCTCCCTGGCAGAGGGGAGACAAAACAAAGGCAAAGACAATCCGTGACTCTGGGAAACATCTGATTTCACTTATTCAGCTCTCCAAAAGCAAACACTGAGACCCATCACTTTAATTGAAGAGAATGTCATACAGCATCTTACTTCATCAGATAACATTCAGGATGGCAAGGCAGTATTTTCACCATCGCCAACTTCTGATGTATTTCAGCAGCTCTTTTCCTTCTTTCCATGATAAGCCAAAACATTCTACTTAATAATACTATTTTGCAACATCTTGGGCAGAATAGTAATTACAAAAGGCAGGTGGATTTACCTTTGGGAAGCCCAATAGCTAATGGCAGTAACTTTTCAGAGCTCAATGACAAAAATATTATGTGTCTTATAGTTCCTACAGCCCTACATCACCCCTACAGCATGAGGTTGGTAACTCATGCAGTATTTTTAGAAAAAGTTTTCCTGTATGAGTCTGGTCACAAAATCACACGGATTGGCATTAGGTTCACAAAGGGTAAAACTGAGTATTTTTTGTGCAAGAAGGATGTCTAGTGCAGTAACTCAGTACTGCTTCCAGCACTTGTCATGTGATGGTTGCTGAAGGAATGGGTCGCAATACTTCAATTCAGTGAAGGCGTGCCCCAGGCCCCAAGTGCAATGAGGTACCTTTATTCTCTTCTCAGTACCTCACACAACAGCTGGATATCCATGCCCAATGTTATTCTGTGCAGTGTCCTGAGTTATACCACAAATGGCTTACGTAACACAGCTAAACCAAACTGCTCTGATGGCAGCAATGAATGGGGACTCTGTTGTTGCAGCCCTTGCCAAGTGCGTGCATCACTCTCAGTTCCGCTAGCACCGAACGGGGACAAAGGCTATATTCTCTCCTTTATGGCAGCACAGCACAGCGATGATGCTGTAAATTAAAGAGAGCACAACATGCTGACAACAGACTCATTACTACCTTCTTACTCTCAGCTCCAATACATAAATATAGCATAGAGCTCCTCACGTTGTGCTGAAAATAATGGGAAAGGGGAATAAATGCGGGACAGCCTTTGCACAGCTCAAGAACATAGATCCCACTTCCTCCGTCTGGATCTAATTTTGTTGCGTGGTTTTTGCACCAACTCTCTATCCTTGTTCTTACCTTTTCTTCTACGTATTTTCAGAGTGTATCAGTAATTTAAAAAACAATCTTCTCTGGAACAGGAAAATCTATACTCCTGTGAGAATCTCCACCATAGTCTCTTGTAATGTCTTATCTCTCTCCAACATCTTTACTCCAGGCAAATAGAAAAAAGTAAGTTTGAGGAAACATCTAAGAAAGTTTCTTTCTTAAATGGATGTAGACATTTCCCATAGAGGTATGTAAATTACATCCTTCTGATTCCCCTGTAACCCCTTGTTCTACCCCTATTCCCTGCACATTTCTCCTTTCCCCCACGTATGTATACATATGACCTGGGCTGTCTGGCCGACAGGTCTGAGCTCAATATCATCAGGATATAGAAGGTAACCTATATGGAGACTTCAGAAAATGCATATCTAAAAATAAACCTGTCTGCAGAAAACTGTGGGAATTCCAGAGAATATTACAAGCCTAGAAGGATTAAGTATGCATACAGAAAAACCAGACCCCATTCTGATGTCCCAAGAGAAAACACTTCTGTATCAATACTGTGCTTGCCTTAGGAACAAAGAAATGCTCATCAGCAACCTAGTTATCTCTACAAAAACAAACAAACAACCCCAAAAACCAACCAAACAAAAAAAAAGCAAACAAAAAATTAGAAAAGCAAAGACAAACAACCCACAAACCCAAACATTCACAACCGCCTGGCTATTTTCAGGAAGTTCTATCAGGATTACACCCAGTATCATTAACAACTACAGCGATCAAAGATTAAAGGGTACCTGATCATGCCCAGCACAGCCATCAGTGCCTCTGGCTAAACAGCCCCACTCATACCCAGCCTAGACAAGCCTCTGGTTACAAAAACAACCCAAGAAACCCTGTAAGTGTTCATAATATGACATTTCATGGAGATGCCTACATTACAATTCCCATAATGTTTAAAAATTAGATTCACAACTGGAGAAACAGTGAACATAATGCCAGGAATAAAAAACAACAAAACAAAACAAAAAACCCAGAAAAGAAACAAACAAACAAAAACCACACCAAGAAAAAGAAAACACACACACACATAAAAAAAAAACAATTTAAAAAAAAAAAACAAAACAAAACAAAAAAAGCAAACACCAAAAAAACCCTTCTGAAAGTTCTCAGGTTAACAGCACCCTGAAACAAATCCCTCTCTGTACATTTGGGATATATTCTCATACAAACAGAAAAACAAACCAGTCACTAACAGGAAACATGTTTTCCTTCTTCTGTGTCTCCAAAGGAAGCAGAAGATTTGGTGCAAATGTTACCCTTTTCCCAAAAGTGGATTTCTACACAAGTTAAGGCAAGCAAAAAGTAACTATCTAAAAGCTTCACAACACAGAGGAAACATGTAGTCCATCTCAGTCTAATAATTAAAATACTCTGCCAAAAAAACCCTTGAAAATAAGCTTAAGAAGAGTTCAACCATTATTAACAGCTTAAACTTTAAATACACAGAGTGAAAAATACAGCTACTCATGGGCACATGATGGGCTGAAACAGCTGCTGGTGTAAGTAGTGCCCAATGTTTTAAACCGGATTTGCTGGAGTAGAAATTACAGCCCTGAGTGGACTCTGTGACACAGTGACTGACCTGAGTGCCAAAGGGCAGTGCTGACAGGTCTACAAGGATCTTTTGTTCACTTTCAGGGGTGAAACTTTACCAACTGTGGCAAAAAATCAAGTCAAAAACTGCACAAGGGCTGCTGACCTCTCCCACATTGCTTCCAGTTACATACTGTACTTCAATCCGTTCTTACAGAGATACTGGTGAAACCAATCCAGTGACAGGCTGACCCTAGTCAACTTCTTTGCCAAGTAAATGAGTAAATGGTCCCTGTGAGGAAACCCTGAGCAACAAGAAAAGCTGTACCTGCTGCATGCAACCACAATAAAGATTCCCTATGCCACTCACCTGCTTTTGCAGGGATTTAATCTCGAAAGAGCATATTTTGACATGGAACTCCACAATCACTGGACCAGGATTTTCCCCAAGGAACATACAGTATGGCAGGAGCAAGAAAAGTCAAGGGTTTTGATGTTGCACAAACATGCCTATTTACCTACTAGACATGTGCATTGAGAAATACCCAGACTTGTAAGTTTACTAACTTCCATGAAGAACTTAACATTTCAAATTAGCAACCACTCAAAAATACGCTAAACATTCCAAAACAAAAGCATTTGGGTTTCTTTATACAAGATTTTCTACTATTTTAGGAGACACATTGTCTGCCTTGTGAAGTTCCTCTACTCCCTTTGGCTTTTCCCTTTTGAATTTCCCTTTTACTTACTGAGAATGTTTTGAGGTGGGGTTTTTTGGGTGGTTTATTTTTACAATATTTATTTATTGAAACATTCCATTAGAAAAGGTCAGCACTGATACAAAATTATTTCTTTAAATCAAGTCACACATTTTAATACCATGGAATTACCTTGATAAGAAGTTTGGCAACTTCTGTTTACATGCCTTAACTTGCTCCTTTGCATTCTGTAAGATATTTTGAAGTCATTAACTGGAAGTTACAGTATCCTCTCTGGTACACAAAAGAAGGCTTCATCCTGCACCCACAGTCATTTTGTGTCATAAATTTGCTGCACTATTCAAGCACATCTGGATTTCTGGTAAGAGCTTATGACCAGTAATAAAAACTATATATAACCTAACTCAGTTTGGACTCCTGCATTCAGTTGGGAAACTGTCACCAGAAGCTCTCCCCTTGGTTGTAGCTGTATTACTCAACATGCAGTGTGCAGGAATTGTTTGTGGAAACATTTGGTATTTTTAGGCCTGGCCTCTCAATGGGAATTCCACACTGAAAATAAAGGTATCATTTATACACTCAAACCCCTTACTGAATCCTCTGTAACAAATTTACATACAAGGGGTGGAGGGTGAATTGCTCAGTTATAAGCTGGAATTTACAAATGTTTTCAAGCACCTGCTGAAAATAACTATGAATTAAGCTCTTGACATGAGTACATGCTTCTCATTTTCTGCAGAGAAAAAGACAGCCCAATACAGGACAGGAGTACATGTAAAGTGAATCAATATTGAATGAAAACCCACAAATCTGCTTTTCTGATTCCTGGAAGTTCTTGTCTTGGTTGCTCAAATACATTCTTTTAATCTAATTTTTAAGGTAAGATATTCTATACATAATTTTTACTGAGAAAAAGGAAAAGAAGAGCAAATAAAATAACGCCTAAAAATATTTCCATGGGCATTAATCATGAATAGAAAGGCATAATCAGGAAGAAGCAAAGATGACTCAGCTGGAATACTGTAATTTTTACCCCTGTCTTTCTCTCAGCTGCATGCTCCAACATTAGTGTCAGATAAGGACAGTTATGGACAAAGCTTTTCTTTGAAAATATATTTATCCACTTAACTGCAAACTACTTTTTTTGGTGACTGTATGGAGGATTTTGACACTGAGCCTGGAAGCATTTCTGTACTTCATCACCACAGGAGTGCAGTTGTTAGGAAGGGAATGAAGCAACCACCATGACTTGGAAGAGCATTCCTGTAGCAATTCCTCAGCTCCAGTTTCTGAAGAAAATGGGTGGGGCAATTGGATTTGCTTCTGGAAACAGCTCATCTTTTTTTCCAAGGAGTTTTCTACTTAGAAGGCTGAATTGTTATTTTAATGAATATTTAGAATAGCTAGCAAGAGCACCAAAAGAAGCTAAGCAATGTGTGGATTCAGCAGTTCTACCAAGGGAGCAAAGAAGCAACTTACCAGAGTGAGACATCCTTTTCTCCATGTGTTGGCAGACTGCTGGATGATTTGCACACGACAGATAAACTGACACGACACAAAAAGCAGCAGTGTGGCTTCACGCACCCACACTGCAGCATCATTAGCCCTCTACAACTTCTAAACACTAAGTAAGCAGATCTGCAGTTCTCACATTTGGATTTACATATGAAGCAGAAGGAATGAACCAGGCTTTTTAAAATTCGTTTACCAAACACATTTTTCTCACGTGGCCACACATAAAGGATAAACCCATGTGTCGATTTTCACCAATGCAGCATCAAACCAAGGTCCTCAGCACTCCTGGGCACACAGGTGGCAACAGTGGTGGAGAATAAGTTTTCCTCCCTCTGGGCAGCCAAAAATCTATTCCCTCTATCTTCCCATGAGGATCTCATTCCCGTGATTCATGTTTTATGGTTCCTAGGCTAGTGCAGCTCCACAGGCATGAAGTCAGCTGATTCACGGAGGTTGCATACAGATGAGAATTCCACGGCCTGTACACAACTGGGGCCAGGCTCCACTGAACCTGCTGGTGATTCAAAATCAAGAGTATGTGTCCTAGTCTACACACACTTCTTCACGTTCAGCATCATACCTGCCATATTCACTGCAACAGCCCAGCAGAACAGAAGCCACAAACACAATTGCAGGGACACAGAGAAGGACTTGGCCACTACTGAAGGAAATTAATTCTCAGCAGCAAGATATCCAGATGTTAATTACTTCTCAGGATGAATGGAAGTCTAACTGTGTCTTCAGGCACTTGGTTTCACTAATTCATTCACCACAGAGAGCTTCCCTCAGATAAAACTCATAAGAGGGAAGTGCAGACTGGGCAGCTGGTGATGTTGTTCACTCATATCCCACCGGCAGTGTAAGGCATGGGCCCCTGCACAAACACATCTATATTTAATTAATTTGTGTGTAGTAGGCACAAATACACAAGCAGGTGACTCTTGTAAAGAGAATCACAGAGTTCAAACATCTTAGGGAAGGGTTCTGTTGGAAAACACTGGGTCAGCAGTAACCACTGCTACCCAGGCCAGCCAGGAAAGATCCAGCTTCATTTCCCAGCATGACCCTAACTGACCATTCCAAGGCATGATCCAGCAAGGACTTTGGGCACAACAGCTCCTCAGGCTTTAGCAGAGAGTGGGTGCCTGCACACCTTGGTTAAGCTGTCTCTTAATCCTCCAGTGCCTCTGTTTCTTTACTTCATGGTAGCTGTAACAGCAATATCTTATTTTCAAAGGCCTGTTGAAAAAAGTGGAGCTAAAAATATGGAAACCCCAATGACAGTTGGTGAAAAATGTGAAAAGCAGAAGGGGAGAAAAAAAAAAGAAAATTATGAAAAAAATGAGCCAATAATATCAGTTATAGACTTGCTCGCTATGAGAGGAGGGCGATTGTTCCATTTGTTGCTTGCATATGTTTACTTTTGATCCCTTCCCAGTCCTCAAAACCTCTGCCAGCTCAACAACAACAGAAGTCCTTCGGTGTAAACAGAAGTCTTCGCTCTACATGCCCAGGTAGAAGACTAATAAAAAGCCTTGCAGAGGATATCAAACCTAATGCAACAGAAATACAGCAGGTGGAGGAGAGACAAGGTTTGTGTCATCAGAAGACACAGAAAGAATATTGAGTTGGCTTTGGAAGAAGGATGAGTCAAGTCATCCTGTGCAGGAATTCCCTGTCCAATTCATGAGCATTTCAGGCAGTCACACTAAGGGGAAAAGGAACCATGGCTTTTCAGAAGTGTCCCACCTTCCTGATGCTATCCCTGTGTGAATATTCCCCTTCACAGTTAAATCACTCTACCCAAAAATTCTTTGAAAACAGCTCAATCCTTGTGTAAGATGTCAGTTTTTAAATGAGGAATCATTTGAAAGACAACGACTAAGAAGCAAACAACATAAAAACAGAGAGTCACGAGAAAGCAAAGGAGGGGAGGAAGGGAGGGAAAGGATTCCGTTTTGCCTCTCTACAGAAATTGTTTTGATACAGTATCCCTGTTGCATGAATTTTCCATATGCCTGTGTCAGATCCACTATTTCAAGCCACAGAGCTGTCAGATGCTCGTTTTTTATGGCATGCTTACGTGGCAGGCCAACTTTTCTGTTGAACCAGAAGTTTTTCACAAAGTTGGGATCTGCAACCCAGAAAGATGCTCCTTTGGCCACAAAGTATCAACTTCGCAGCCGAAGTGAGTTGGCAAAGCAAGCTGCTATCTCTGGTACCTAACAGCTGTTGTCAGAATTAGTGCTTTTGCATGGAAAAAAAACACATTATAAGCAACAGAATAGTTACTATTCTCCACGCATGTATGACGCAATGGAAATGCAGACACTTATTAAAATAATCAAGAAAAAACTTACAAACTTTTGTACCCACTCAAGTTGCTTTTTCTTTAACAAAATGAGGCACAGGAGACATTTAGTTCAAACAAAAGTCTTAGCACTTAAATTAAAACTTATTTTGTAACTTAAGTGACACTTTTTCTTTTAGTCATATCTGATTATGAAACTCCATAATCCCACAACTGAAGTGAAAATATCAGTCACATCAGTATTACTTTACACGGCTGAGGGAGGTGGGTGCACATTTTTTACCTCACATCCCCAGCATTTAGCATCTGAAAGATTAATCTCCATTCTCCATGCCTCATATTTTGCTAAAATAAAATTGCATATTTAAATACAGCCTAAATGCTAATCAGGATATAAACATTTAAATAACAGAATGCAGATCCGTTAATCAAAACTGATTACCAGCTTGCTTTCCATTTACTGGGGGCTCTTCTGTAAAATGCTGCCTTAGTTACTGTTGCCAAAATTGTGTTTTTAAAGCCTCTTGGAGAAAAAGCCGATTACTTACAACACTGGCTCGAGAGACGCATTTTAGGACAGCGCTTCCTAGAAATGTGAGATTGCAATTTACTTGCAGGTAACCGCTACATAAATGTGCATCTGCATTAACCCTTTTCTGTTATCTTAACACCAGGCTTTGTCTCCGCTCTCCCTTTTCCTCGTAACAGTAGATTTTAAAATAATTCATATTTATGAATGGCCTTGCAGAACTATGTGGTTAGCCAGAAACTTTCAGCTCTGTAAAACACTGACCACTACATCATTTTCAGGCCAATATTTCCCATTTTTAAGAAATTTATGTTCAGATTCTCACCTGTTTCCATCTATTTTCTAACTGTTTTTATAAATTAATACATCCAACTATGGAAGGCTGGTGAGCTAGGACTGTCACTGTGGAAATCGTGGTTTAGCAGTCAAACTGAAAATCAGAAATTCACAAGCAGCATTTATAAGATTTTACCAATTGACTGAAGGCAATATTAAGGTCCACAGAATATATAATTTTAATGGCTTCAAAGTATTTTTTACCCTTGAGGCTACAAAGTGGCGCACAAAAGGAGGCTGCCATGTGGGGCAGATCAGCCTGCTTATCACAAGAGATCTACTGGAAAACCTCATCAGTGTTTTGCTAAAGCATGGAAGTTGAAAACTCAAAAGAAAAGCTGCTAGAATGTGAATCTCCTACAAATGGGAAAACTGCTCTGCCCATGCCCATGCCCCTCTCCTCCCCGTTCCCCCAAAAAGAACAAAAGTGCTGGAAGCTGGGAAAATATTCCAATATTAACCTTTTTCTTTTTTTTTTTCACTTCCAAGCCGTCCTAAATGTGTTTATACAGACCTATGAGAAAGGCAGCCATATGTACACTTTCTCCTTCATCTTGGAGACACTGTTCATAGAAACACTGCCTAAAATAATAGGGTCAGTTTTCAGATACACTAAAAATCCATTACTTGTCCTTGCTTCCCAAGTACATTACATACAGGTATCCCATCCTTCACACCTGGCTTCTCTATAGCCAAGTTCTTGTTCTGCTTTCTCAAAGCACCATGCAGATGTTATTCCTGAAGAACACACTTCAACTGTATTTTTTTGTATCTACAACTTCGTTCAAAGAGCAAACTGAAATATGTGAGATGTTCTCAATATCAAAGGTTTGTCAGGTTTAAAAGCAGGAGGAAAAACCAGGCAGGAGTAAGATGACACCATGAATTTTTCTGTTTCCCAGATGCCCACTAGACTGTCATACTTGCATTAGCAGGCAGAATGGTAGAAAAGAAAAAAAGCACAGAAAAAGAAAAAAGCTGTTAAAAAATAAAGCCTTAAAGGAGAATATGCTATTTATTTATTTTTGAAAAGGCATGATAGAAGTCAGTCATAAGATACTGGGGAAACATTAATAATTAAACTGCGGTTTTTGCCAAGCCCATATCCCACCTGCGTGCCTATGAAAATGTCCATGATCTCTGGGATGTGCCCCCATCTGTGTCTGATGCCCTCTCACTCTAGGATAGGATTCTAGCCTAATTAATGAGTCTAAAAGAAAGACTGACCCTTTCAACAGAGAAGCAGACCCACAATGTAGCAGCCAAGCAAGACAAACTGGCTTGCTTCCTTCCTTCCTTCCATTGCAGTAATGGATTTCATGTATAGGAACAGGAATGGCAGCCAGGTTCTGCAGCAATTCTGGTACCAGACCTTGCTGAAAGGGCACAAAGGACCAATTGCATTTCATAAGTCTGACAAAAGGAAAACCATCTGGTATGAGAACAGCAATTTCTTCCGATATCTCCAAAAGTTACATCACCATTTCAGAATTTTAAGAAAGAAAAGGAAAAAAGCACGTAAGAAAAACTCTATGCTGAACATACTAATGGACACATATATCTGGATATAGCACATGTAGGCAGTGTTCTAAAATAAACATAATATTTTATTAATATGTTGTTTAATTGCATGTTGTTTAAAATAAAGAGAAAAAACACCAGGGGAAAACAAACTTAAATGTTCTATAAACTGTTAACACAAAAAAGGATACTATCACACCTCCTAAAAAATACATGCAATACTTGAGAAAAATGCACCAAGTCCTTGTTGAAAACTACATAAAGAGATGTTTGAAAATTACTAAATCATTCCTGCAATAAAGTTTCGTATTTTCACAGTTCCTAATCTGCCTCCCAGCCACAAAAGCATTGCTCTAATACTGAAGAAGGCCATTCTCTTTTACAATTCAAGGCATCAGACTGTGCGATGTATATATTTTGTTCTGCCTCTGGACAGTGGAGAATTACAGGAACACTTGGGTATATTAGGTATTCTGCTAATAAAAATTATAGAATACACTATTTTAAACACTATCAATATATACACCGTTGTGTTTTCTTCACAGACCTGTGACAGAAATACTTCTTTCTGTAAGAAATCCTAAAGCAGGGAGAAAGGTAAAATTGATACATCTACTGAGCATGAGACATGCACTTCTCTTCAAAAAGCACACTGGCTAGAGATTCCTTACAGGTAATGGAACAGCAAGACCACCACAGCAATTATATTTTAAGTGCCACTTCCATACTCTTTTTCTTTTTTTCCTGGCTCTGTATTCTGTCTGCATTGCAACCTTTAGAGTAAGAACAAGCCTGCAATCTCCCATCTGACTTAACAGAGCTCAGTAGTTAAAAACAATGCAATTTAATATTAACTTACTCTACTTCCCAGCCCCCAAAATTAGGCCAAAAATCAGAGGAAATCATGCAGTGTGCTCTGGATATTCCATGACTAGCACCGCTGGCAGGGAGTAAGCCACATATTTCATAGGTAACTAGGAACACACACACAGTTGTTTTGTAGCGACACTGCACCACGGGCTCCTGCTGAACCGCTGCTTTTCCTCCCTGCAGCTCATTCCAAACCTTTCCCAGTTTCAGCTCAGGAGGTCTGTCCTGGGATTTACAGAGGGCACTCGCTGGGAACTTACCTTTTAAACACACAGGAATTCACGGAAAAGAAAGTTCATAGGGTATTTAAAATATGAACATGCATTCTCTACCTAATGTTTCTGTTAGTAATCAAAGATGTTAAATCCATTTTACTGAATTGGCCACATGCATATAACAAAGATTAAATTTTCAAGTACGGAGACTTTTTCAACGTTGCCTTAGCAAAAATCCTCCTTCTGCTTTTCACAACCTGGGGATCCTTACAAAGACATTTCTTCTTCAGCCTGCCACCAAAGGTCATATAGAAATTGCTAAGCCAGCACAGTCTCTGAGCAGCCTCATTCTGAGAGAAGCTTTAAAGGCATTTAAAAAGCTTTTATTTAAAAACAAACAGCACTGCCTCACCTACTGAACTAGAGCTTCCCTACTTCCCCCATAATTGCTTTACTCCAAAAATCTGCTGTGGTGTTTTATTTCCCCCTTCCTTCCTCTTAATGTAAATATTCTGAGTTATGATACATTTAAAAAAGTGGTGGGAAAGACTGAACTTTGCCCAACGCATGTGATTTGGAAACTTAAAGTCCAGTTTATTCATCTGTTTTAACACAGCAATGAAAATCTTACTTTTCCAACTAAGAGCCCCAGTTTTTCTCTCCATAATCTCATAAGCCATTACTGAACTAAAATGCTTAACAGAAGTCCAACATACCAAAGAATGAACCAGCCTAGGAACTTCGAACTGTATAACCAGCTCTCTGAAAATGTGTGGCTCTAGGAAGTCTCCTTTATGTTTTCCGGCATAAATATTTACAGCAGTTCGCAATTTGAAATCAAAATATCTGATTATAAGAAGAAACTCAGCATACACACCATGAAAGGGAACAATTCCTGGATTAAAAACCGAAACAGACTCTCAAATAACTATCAAAACAGAGTCTTTTGCAAAGTTTCCTGAATACATTAAGGTGGCTATGAGTGACTGTTTTGAATGTAGCAACTGACTGTGGTTAGGAAAAAACCCAGTTCTCATCTTTTCAACAATTTTGCAAAGGGTTAGGTCCAACAGATGTTCCCACCTAACATACAGACAAACTGTGTTGTTACTGAGCTCCCTGCCCAAGGTCTTGCATGCCTGTCCGCCCAGCTAAGGACTGGGAATTCTTTCCACAGGCAAGAATCCTCACCTGGAGTAGCAGGCAAGTTTTTGGGACACAAACCCTTTCAAGAGTAGTAACACTAGCAGATGCAAGTTTGAAAGAAACAGTTATTATGCTTGAAAAGTCCTCTGGTATCTTCTTTATTACAGAAAATAATTAGAACAAGGTATTTTTAAATGGTAACAATGTCCTTGGACAATTTATTTGGCTTGACAAAAGACACAGCAGTAACACAACCACAGCTCCAAAGCCTGGTGGACCAAAAACTTCAAAGTATGAAAATAATGACAGGAGCCAACAGACAAACTTGCATAGTTCTCAAGCCCTAAAAAGTCAACTGTGAAAACATAAGACCACAAGCCTCTGCCTTTTCAAAGCAGCCATTTAGGATGCAGTTGACCATAAATCTACAAGAAGGCTCTCTTAACCAAGGTTCTCTGGAATTTTGCTACTTACATGTTTATTTCAGATGGTTACATATTAGTGGTGGCTGTTGGATTTTTCATTTGTTGCTTTGGTTTGTTACACATGAACACGCCCACACACATACCCTCCCTCCATTTAAAGTTACCTTACATAAACACTCACAGCACCCCAAATATCTATTCTGACATGCAAGGATTAAAAAAAAAAAAAAATTTAAAAAAAAACCAACCCCAGGAAACTAAACAAAAGGCCATATTCTTCTAAATGCTGATAAGAAAGCTTGGTTCTTGGTTTTTAGAAAATGTAATTGTTCTTGGCCTCAAAAGACTGGTTCTAGTTTCATCCCAAAGTCAACTGCTGTAACAGAAACACTTGAAAGAACAACTGTTGAAATCTTACTTTTTGTTTCTCTTTTCATAACTACCATCTTCTACATGACCGTCCTAGCATGCTGAAGTTCATGCTTCAGCAAATGTCAAATTCTGTAGCATTTCTTACTCCATGCTCAATTAGCAATAAAGAAGATAAAGATGTAAAGGTGAAGCAGAATTAAAGATATGCACTGTTTCCACTTCACTGTATTCTGAAAGAAATCTAAACTGGCTTATAAATAGCTTTCAAGTCCCGGTTCACTGCTACTTTTTTGTTTCCATAGGTATTCAATTTTTTTGACATTACCCTTGACCATTCCTTTCCCGATATCTAACTGCAACTATAATGGTTTTCTATTCCATAAAAATATAATTTGTTGTTTCCTGAAATCAAAAGAGCAGAACTAAGCTCTTTCCTCCATTCTTTTGTTTTCATCAACATTCTTCAGGTATTTCTTTACTCCTGTTAGCTGTAATACCATTCTTACACCTTCCTCCTTCATGTTATTTTAACTCCCTCTGAGAGCACCTATCTTCACAATGGTCTATATCCAGCAGATTCTCTTTGTATTACCCCAGTTTTATTTTCCCAATATTTAGCATGCATATGCAGAAATCTATAAATACATATTCAGAACTGTCAGTACCAGCTACAGCTAATCAAATTTAGTTTTCCAGACCTCCTTTTTAATTTCGTAAATCTTAGCAAATTTTTTTTTTGTTCTGAATGAACGATCTAGCTAAATTTTAGAAGAAGTGTTTTATTTTATTTTTCATTATGGTGTCAGTTGAGACCAGTTCAGTCTCCTGCTGGCTTACTGGTACCATAAAAATCCTAAAGTCCTCTATTAAGAACCTACATCACTTGCGAAGTTGGGAAATTTGTCAGGAGAAGGAGGGTTCTGGAAAGGAAAGCAAAGAAAGCAGAAACAGGGGACACACCTTTTGTTATCACATGAAAATCTAGACCTGCTTTTAGGCAATTAAAGAAGCTCAAAAAAGCCTGCTGCTCACAGACGGCAAATAGAGGCTTACAGCATAGTTTCACCATGAGTTCCAGCAAGAGGCCAAGGCAACCCCTGCCTCTGTGCTGTCTCTCCCTGTCTACCACTGCCACCAGCTCCAGCTCCAGCTAGGGTGCACAGCATCAGGGAACAACCAACCCAGCCCGGAAAGCCAACCCAGATGACGCTGGCATAACTCACTCTGGGTGCCACTGCTTCTTCTGTGGAGGGCCAGCAAACGGACAAAGTGAGAAGGGCAATGCACACTGGGAACAAGCATCTGAGGTGGGCAGGAGGCAGGACCACTACACCTCCTCCTCTTCCAGCAGCAATGGCTTAAACCAGGCTCAAAACCACTGGGAAATTACATTAAAGGTATTCCTCTCTAGAGACATTTCCCGTGAGTTTTCCCGCCTGGCTTCAGGGGCTTTCTCGGCAACAGTGTGAAACTCTGACACATGATGAGGAACACTCACTGATGGGAGAGATTCCCTTCTCCAGAGCCCTGTGCCAGGTCCAGGCAGGGCACACCAGCACACGCTGCCCAGCTCACACAACAGAAACCTGCACTGCAGCTTGAGGTCCCAACAAGTTGATGACTCACAGGAGAGGTTTGTGGTTTGATATGGTGAAATTTCTTGGGTTTTTTGTTTGGTATTTTAGAAGCTAGGAAGTAAGCTTTAAGAATACCTTTTAAATGTTAAGATTGTGAGGTGAAGCAGCTAGAAGTCAGAGGATGCCAAAAGCAAGGGTGTTTATGCAAACGAAGCCAGTGCGCAAACTGAGCTGTGCTCACTGCTTGGCTCTGTTTACTACCAGTTTCTTCATCATCTTTTCCGTTATTTAGCCACCAAGTGTCTGCTTCACAACACTAACAACTTCATCTTCTGAGTCATTAAAAGCTGATGTGGTACTGGTATCCTCAGTTTACAGCAGAAAACAAAGGCATAGAGAGATAAGAGACAGAGAGAGATGCAAAAGATGTGCCAAAAGTGTTGGCTAATTTTGGATCTTCAGGTTACACCACCTAGACCTTGATTATTTTTTTTTTAATGTACCTTGCACTTTTGCAGTATTTTTCACTGAACTGTCACCACAGTGGAACAGCTGTGGTTGTATAAAGTTAGAAGTCGTGCCTGGGTATCTCAAATCAGGCAAAGTGCAGGACTCACCATTAGTGGGTGGCTGCAAAGGTTTGGAGTAACAGAATCTCTGTCTTAACACAAGAAACTCAGTGGTAGAGGCAGAAATTCAACACAGCTGTCTCAAGGCAAGAGTGATCAGTGTTATCCACCCTACTACTGTTCCTTCCCCTCTTGCAACCCACTCTCAACAGGCTTTTGTCCATCAACTGTGGCTACTTACACAAGACCCTAAACATCCTGTGCAGTGAATAGGTCAGCACCCTGCCAATAACACATTATGAAATTCAGGAACATAGCACAATGCAACAAGAGCAATAGAGCTGATTGGAAAAGGTGGTAAATTGCAGCTTTGAACACAGACTTTCTTACACCATGAAGTACATGGTACAGTTTTTTGCATTTAGACAGCATTCACATTACAATATAATTTTACATCTGCAGGCACATTGATATCTAATTTGCAAGATGCTGAACCACACATACTATAAAACACAGCCTAAAGATCTTATACCTTTAACAAGGGCAACAAGAAAAGCAAAAGAAGAATTATCCTTCCACATTCCAAATGAGAAACTCAAGACACACAGAGAGTACTTCTGCGATCAACAAGAGATCTGTCTATTCACTGCATTACAACTGGATCTGCTGGTACTCCAGCTGGTGATAGATATACAGAAACAAAAACTGCTGCCAAATCATGGGATATTTCTGTAGCAAAGTCACCAAGTCAAAACTCCGAGTTCTTGTTCCACTCTTGCTCCAGAAACTTAGGCAAGACACATAAGCAACATCTTTACAGATGCCCACAAGCCACAGAATACAGACCACCAGCACTTCCGATATAATAATACTACACCAGCAGCCCCTCTGGAACATCCTAAATTAGAGCATCATTTGTGTCTCAAATAATACCAAGACCCAAAAGTCAAATGTGCTTTTACTCTGCTTTTGACTCAAGCAAGCACAAATTCTAGAAGAATGCCTTGAGAAAGCTCTATATTTTAATTAAGTCATTTGATGAAAATCATGAATAAAGCACAGCACACCAATCTATTCATAACTTGTACAGACTACACAACCAACACTAATAAGGAATATCAATCTGTCAGCTTTCAACGCAGACAGACCTACTTCAGCACTAAAAGCACATTACAATCTTAAAACATGAAGAGACTTTGCTAACTTACACTTGAGAAGCAGAAGATGCCCAACTCTTCTGGACATTTCAAGGCCATAAAATGCACAGCTTTCCAGCAAACTTAAGCATGCTTTTCAGATTATTGCAAAACTATCAACCTATAAAGTTCCTCATGTTATACTTCCATTTCTTTATCAAATGCAAAGCACTAGAAGATTTGGAAGCGGCCGTTGAACATTATGGGCCTGTCTACCACTGTTTCCAAAGAGAAATACTTGATTGGGAAGGAAAAAACAGCAACAACTTGTCTTCTGAAAAATAACAGAAAGCTTATCTAGAAAGAGACAAAATTCAAAATATTTGTTACAGTTTTGTTTTGGTGAATCACAGCACTGTGCTAAACAGTGTACACATAACAGAACTTTTCAGTTTAAACTCTGCAATTGGGTACTTCTAAGTAAACAGAAACATGAGTAGCTTTTCCTCCCATATCCTCACAATCATCTGACAACAAACCAAGCCCACTCAGCCCTGCTAAAAGCATGATTCTCTAATGTAACTGTACTTCTGGGAATACATTACAAGTTCTGTGAAATGTTTTGTTACACCTGTGGATCAATTGGCCATGTAAACACAGGGTGCAGCCACATGCAAAGGACTCTTTCTGTTAGTTTTAGTGAGCTAAAACGGTAAAGAAAAACAAGAAAATGAGACCTCTGGGTGTCTGAGCAAGACAGGTATTTTCCTCTTTTGCAAATATTTTCCTCTTTGTTTCCTGAAGGAGGAATGTTGATGCTTTTGATTAGCAACACAATAACATACCCTTAACGTTTAAAAGACAACCCATGCCAGGCTTTTCCCAGGTATACCTTTGGCCTCCACCTCTGAAACTACTACACACTCTCCAGAACTTCCATGCATTCAATCCACATCCTTCTTTGAGACCTGGAAAACCGTAATTTCTCTCAAATTTTAGCCACTCAGTCCCACTGCTGGGAATGACAACGACTGCTAAGTTGATCAGGAGCCTAAGCCTGACACTGTGCATGACTCCTGTCACCAAAACAGCCCACTGGTGATGGCAACGTCTTTCGAGGTAGAGAGGGATTTGCAGTGAGAAGCAGGAAAGGCTGGTGTGACAGAAGAACCTAATGAACCAAGGGCAGCACAGCACATGCCTTATTGGTACCTCCAGATTCAACATGCTCATTCAGATGCAAACAGGCATCAAAGCCATGTCACTAATACATTCATGAGAACAAATGGGCAACTATTTAGATTCGTTTTTATTTGCAAAATAATGTTTCCCATACCCCATCTTATACAGGTTTCTTTTCCTGCTGTAAAATCAGGTCAGTATAGCACCTTCTTGACTCATCTATAAGCAGACAGTGAAATCTTCAGGGTAAAAGATAGTGAAATCTTCAGAATATTAGGATCTTCACCCTAACACTTTAGGGCCACTGCTTTTCTGCCAAAGGCTGTCAGATGTCACAGAATATACAAAATAGGCAAAATCAAGCTACGCCACAAAACCAAGAGCCTTAAGGTTTTCTGACAAAATTGTGCATTTAGCTCTCTATATTAAACAATGTTACTTTATTTTCCCCAGACGATAAGGTTGCTTATGGTAAACACAGCCAATATTAAAACCTTAAAATCTTATTCCTACACTGCAGCAAACCTCAAATTAACTAATGGGAGCGTGTGGGGGGGATCTCTACGGTGGTTTTTCTCCTGTGTGTTTTCTTGGCAGGAAGGGAGAGAGGGATTGTGTTGGGGTTTTTTTAAGGGAAAATACTTTAGGTTCTTGGGCTTGGTTATTTATTCTCCAGGTTGATGTGGACTGCAGGTGTAACCCAAATAACTCATCTAATGCACAACAGCATAGAGAGTCTCAAGGGTTGTTCAACAGTGATCTCCAAAAAAGTTAAACATTGATGGGCTCCGAGCAAGTCTAGTTAAAGCTGTTGGCAATTTGATTGCTGTGGGGCAACGAGAGGAGCTGGCAGCAGGGAAGGAGAAGCCAGGTAAGGCCACAGAATGTTCTTTGTACATAGTACAAAAGGTGACAATCAGGTTTAGACTACTTAAAAATAGCTTTTAACCTAAAAACCTGTAAAACACAGGTTACTTAATCTTACACCTTCGTCTTTCAAACGTTACAGAACATATTTTTTTGGTTGCCAAGTTTGCTGAGTTTCTCCTTTGACCATATACATTAATGATTTCTTGCACACTTAGTTGTCATCAATACTAATTACCATGGATTAAACCATGTGCTAAACCACCCATTTTTAAAGTTTTGATGGTTAATTAATAGTATCAATTTAAGATGTGTCTAACTTTGCATATGCAAAAAATAAGCTGTCAGAAAACAGACCTGTGAAACCTTTTAGTTCCCCCAAGTTCCAGCAAAAACTGAAGGCTCAAGCAAATACTTTCTGCAATGCACTTGGGGACTGATGACTAAAGAAAGTGAAATCCAGTTTTATTGATTATCTAGACTAGAAATTGAAATAGTGTATAACTAATGAGAAGTAAACTGATTTTTCAAATCACTTCACCTCTAATAACCCATGACAGTAGCAATATATGCTCACAAGGTGTTGAAGTTTGCAGCAACCTGTATAGTTTTGACAATCATTTAGCTGTTCCAACATAACTTTTAACTATGGGCTTGCTGTATACTGCTATTTCCCTTCTCAACACTTAACCCATCTCAATTCAGTCAAAAACTCCATTAGTTGCAGAAAAATAGGAACTGGTGAAAACTGCTGTAACAGGGTTGATAAAAGCTAAATGACTGGAGAAATTATGCAAGGAAAAAAGGCAACTAATTCCTTACACAATTAAGAGTTTAATTAGATTATTTATTTAAGTGAATAGAGAGCTTTACAATAGATTTAACTCCTATTAAGTTTCAAGCAATACAAAAGTAGATATCAGTCAGAGTACTAAAATTAGATCACTCTCATATTTGATCAGAAAACATAAGCTCACTTATGTCAGCAACTTGGTAAGCAGCAATATTAAAAACTCAGCTCTGATTTATTACTTCACATCCAGTAAGAAGGAGAAATGTAAAATTCCTGATCTGCGAGAGAGGTTTATCCATCATACCAAAACGCTACTCAGCACTTCCTGAACAAAGACACTGCAAAAATGTCTTCTCCAGCAGAGATTGTTAGTGGTAGCAACAACAACAGCCTGCAAACACGAGGTCTCAGATACAGCTGCAGACACAAGCTCTTGAGAGACTCTCAACTGTAAACTAACTGAGACACATGAGGATGTTTGCTGTGTTTTGATACAAAAAAGTTAAAACCAGAATCAAATGCTGTTCCTGCCCCTGAAGCCTTATGTAGATGTTTGTGGTTTTGTAATGGCTTTTTTCCTCTGAAGGGATGCTTCCATGCTGCAATTGTAAAATTAACCTGAAAAAAGCTGATGACAGCTACATGTAAGGGTGCAGGTGGAAGCATGTTCTCCCGAAAGCTGGGTAAAAGGGTGGGGATGGAAGCGTGTTCTCCCTCAACATGGATGTCTGCTCATCAACTGACCTGCATTTTTCCTCTCACTTAATTCCTCTAAGGGCCACTTCTACCAAGGCAGTAACAAATATCCATAGGATCAGATTCCTCACATTCATACAGGCTTGGTAAAGTGCACTGGGATTTTGTCCAAGGAAATGCCAGGACATGTAAGCTTGCCAGTTTGCAGAGCAGGTTTCTTGCCTGCTTGCCCCTTGTAGGCAAGCTACCATGTGGCTGTGCAAAGGCAGGAGAGCGAGGAGACCAAGGTCAAACCTAGCAATGCCCAAGGTAGCATGGGTGACAGGTGATAGATAAATAGCGAGAAGCCATGCATGGGAGGAGATTTTGATCCCCTCAAAAGCAAGCCAAAGTGACAACTATTAAAGAAAAACAACTACCGGCTGCCAGATGTCAAGTTCTGCCACGTCACACCCATTTCCCACCTCCCCCTGTATTTCAACTGTAAATTCTCTGATAAGGAAACTGCTTCTTCCTTTGCATTTTCGAAGTTCATGCTAGCTATTGCTGTAAGCTGGAGAATATCAACAATGCTGTCAAGTACACAGACTGCATGAATAAGGATATAGTCCAGTTATTTCTCTGTGAAAACTAGAGCGGTCTCATGGACAACTCCTAAAACTTGCTTACAAACTACTTTTGGAACAAAACCTTAAATACATATTCCTTTAATCTCATAATTGAAACTGCAACCAAGTTTCCCAAGAGCTTTTCCTTCTCAACTGAGAGCTACGTACCTCTCAGATTTCTGGGATGTATCTGCTTTGTCCGAGGCATTTTCCTCTAATCTCATGCACCACTTTCTCCTCTCAGAAATGGAAAGTACAGCAAGCAGAGAGATGGCAGCTCCATAAACTTGTTGAAGGGCTCAGTTAATCTGTATGCTAAAGAAAGAGAAAGTCATGAAATGTAGGCATCAATAAGAAAAACAAAGATACCCATCTGATCCCTTTCATCCTCAAATGACTATGGAAATTAGCAAGAAATATTTCTGCACCTATGACTTCCAAATGAAACTTTCCTGTCTAACAGCCCAGGAGGCAACCTGGCAGTCACACTCTGACCACCAGAGTTACACTGCTGGGACCAAAGTCTTCACAGTGGGCTTGACTCCCTCCACTCTCCAAGTCAGACAATTTCTTCATCTGCTCGACCTGAGTTTCCCACAGCAGAGTCTCAAACCCCGGGTCCCTTTAAGAAATTTTTTCACGGTGCAACAACAGAGTAACAGCCCAAGCTGGTGCCTCAGAGGAGGGATCCACAAGGATCCCTCGGGCTTTTACACCCTCCCAGTCTTATTCGTGCCATAGCCTGGGGTCTTCCAGCTAAGTCCCGGGTTCCTGCTGTGTCCCTGGTCCCCTGGCAGGGCCACAGATCCGAGTACCCTTTGTTGTGCAAAGGGTCGGCTCCACTTCCCGGCCTCTTGCCTCGGGCTCCCGCCACCCAGAGCTCAACCTGCAGCTCCCACTGTGGCTGCACAACCTGCACTGAAGGGATTCCTCAACAGGTTTTGTGGAGTCAAGAACCTTAAGAAAACCACGTGAGGCTGAAACTCCTTTTAGGATTGCTCAGGAAGCATAAGAAAACTAAAACACTTTTCCACATTTGTCAGCTGTTTTCTAGCCAGAAAACGTCTTCCAACAACCCTTGTCTCATGGAAATAAATGCAAAAAATTAAACAGAATTTGGCATCAGGCTTTCAGATACAGATCTTCAGCTTCGGGTGGGGGAAGTACAGAGGGGAGGGCAAACACACAAAGCATCATCGGATTGGTAACATTACCTACAGAATCCTTACATGGAGCATGTAAGTTTGGAAGAATTCCCCATGGGGTATTTCTGCCAAAATATCAGTGTACAGCAGAGGATAACAATCGCTCTTGACCTACCTGCACTTTCTTACTTTTCAAACCTTCGTAGGAATCGCTAACAGTCCAATGAGTGCTTTGTTAAGTTTCTGATACAGGATGTGAAACCTCTCAAAGACCTATGGAAAACTACTTATGCACAAGAACTTACAGAAGAAAATTACTGATGTATTTACACTCTTCCATATAAATAAAATTTTAAAACAAAAAGTTTCTACTTCTTTTTTAGTAATACTACCTCATGTTAACAGATTTTTCTTTTTAGTTAACACTAGGATGATTTTTTTTAAGTATATGGACTTTGGAATGGCCCCTAATAATAGCAGATTGATTAAGGACAGCTACTGGAAGGAGAAAGGATATAGAATTTTTAACATTTGTTGTAAGTATTAATTTATGGGCACTTATTTTGTTCTTCAAGGCAACTATGTTTTTGTGAAAATTTAATTCAGATCCAATTAAAATAGACTACTTGCAACCACCCCTTCAGTCTACATACTGTTGAGGAATATAATCATTAATTTTTAATGTTTCTTTTGTCTGTTGCTGCATAAAAAGACCCAAACAGGAGAAAAAAAATTTACTGTAACTGACACAAAGGAAAGCTGGAAAATGTTATTCTGACTAAATGATTCTTCGCTAGGGTATTACTGCACGTTGAAGGATAAAGATGGAAAAAATCCGAAACAGAGCACAGTGCCTGTCAAGCTGTTAATTCATACCACTTTATCTGCAAGCGTAACAGAAATATTTAGAAATTAAATAAAATCTTATGCTAACAGGTCCATTTTCCAGATCTCAGGCACGAACTGGCAATGGAGAAAAGTGGCTGGATGGCTTGAAGCGACCAGCACTCCCTGAGCCCAAGTCCCCGGCTGGACTGGGAAAGTCCCTGGGGCTGGGTTGAGGTTTTTAAAGACGCTAATAAACACCGTCACTTCTTTACCCAAGTTATTTAGAGCGAGAGTTTGAAATTCCCCCGGGGTCTCCGTAAATCGGGAGCCCTTCCCGACGCTTCCCTGTAGCACAAATGACATCCTACTGACGCTTTAAAGACACCAAGCTTCCCCGCTCGCCAGCAGGACCCTCTCCTTCGGGGAAGAGATGGCCGTGTGAGAGCCACGGCGGAAACACCGGGCAGGACCCACGCCAAAAGTCATTCCTTCCCTTGATTGAACAAGAAGGA
>VXBU01002457.1:1199-14879 GCA_013400315.1 Bombycilla garrulus
AATTATATTTATATTTATATTTACAGGGACTTCCAAACCTAAATCTATGGTAAATCCCACTTGACTGTGACCGGAGAGTGCAGGTCTGAAGCCTCTTATCAGCACCTCATTAAGGAACAGAGCACCTTCCTGGAGTGGAGGATGGGCGCCATTCTCAGAAAAGCAGAAACTGAATGATCCTGCCCAGAGGTGAAAGCTGGAACTGTCCAAACTGCCATGTTAGCACCACCAGAGCTCCAATCAATACATGTCTCAGAAACACCAAATGGAGCAAAATAAATTTTTTTCTGGATGCACTTCAAAAAATAAAAAGAAAAAAAAGTAAAAAAGAAAAAAAAAAAAGAAAAAAAAGAGAAAGGAATGAGGATAAAGTCTTTTTTGTTGCATTATGACAGATGCAACAGATGTAAGGGCGTGATGACACAGCTTCTGTCTGGAGCAACAGGCCAGAGCAGAGCAAAACCTCAGCAATGTAAACAGAGACCTGGTGAAAAGCATATAGTTTCACAGACCCAGCAAAGCCAAGCCTCAAACTGCATCCCTTTTTGGAGTTTTCGTTTCCATCTGTCACTCTGGCAGACGGATGGTGTCTGTCTGTACCTTTGGGATTGTCTGTTGGCTCAGGACGCCCAGCTGCCGCACAGAAGGGACCAAGAGCCAAATGTGAATGTGTCTGTGCAGATCCATGCCCCACCACCACCATCTCCTGACATTCAGAACAGATGAAATGCCTGAAACGGGAAAAATGACAGATCTCAGAATTCTCTGCATCATCCTTCAGGCACATTGGTTTTTCAGTCTGCAAATTTGATGCCCAGAGTAAAAGGCAAATGGGTTGTTGCTGCTTGCCATAGGTTTTTAGGCAGAGATAAATAATTTTAGAGCTGACACTCTGAATCAAGCTCCCTCAACACAGGGAGGGTGTTGAGATCCAGGGCCAGATCTTTGGTGAAGGAACAGCACACAGCACACAAACTCCTTTCTGGAGAGATTCATCCTCTGTGCTGCTTCCTGCAGATCAGCACTGTCTGACCACCCTTCACCCAGCAAAGAAAAATTGTTTATCAGACTAGGGAGGCTTTCCAGTGTCAGACCTCAGAACTGCCCTCAAACTTTTTGGTTGCCAGAAGGGGTATTAACCATAACAGTTATTATTGTGATATGATGAAATACATCGTTCTTGGAGATACCAAAACTGAATACTTTAAGCAAAATCTGTTTATAGTGAGGAATTAAAGCCCAACCCCTAAGGAGAAAAACTGCAGTGTAAACAAGCAGAGAAAAATCATCCAGCCACTACAATCTGGATAATAAGAGAAGAGATGAAAAACTGTCCTTTATCTTGTTAAGTTTCACTCTGGATGACTTTATTTTGGGACTACTGTATCCATAGAATTTGCTGTCATCATAGTTAGTTATTATTACTTTAATTCTGGGAAAAGATTTGAAAGAATTTGGATGGATCCCAAAATGCCTGGGTTGCAGACCTGGCAGATATTCCCTCAGCAGGAATCAAGACAGTTAAACCGACAGGTGGACACTCCCCTGATGGCTTCTCTTTGCTCAAACACAACAAACAGGCTGAGAAGGTGTCACGATCCGTTTTAATATCAAGGCGGAAATCGTGATGGTTGGAGGGATCTCAAAGTGCAAAATAAGAGGCAAACAGCAAGGGACTACAATTTCAACAAAACAACAAAGCACTTCATTGAGTGCTGATCATTCAATTATGCAATAGAGGGGAGAGAAAGAGAGAGAGAAGGTGGGATATAGCTACCAACGGCGAGACGAAGTCCTCATGGCCCAGCCAATAGACGCGTCTTCTTCCGTGCGGAGATCTCGCTCAAGAGTCCCTTCAGAGAGTCACAGTTTTAAGTCTTTTTCCAAGGTGAGTGGCCTCTGGCCAAAAGGCAGGGAGATTTATGGCCTATTGTGAGCAGGCCCATAGCTGATCAGCATCAGGTTTGTGGTGTACCGTGGCAGTGAACACACGCGCTGTGCCTGCAGCCGTTCTGCCCGAAGCACTGCACCGCAGCAGCAACCATCTCCCCCCTCAGCCAGGCCAGGCTGTGTCTTGTGGGGTCTGTCCCAATCTCTGTTCTGATGGTCGGGAGGCAAAACGAGATCTTTGGGCCAACCCTTACAGAAGGGGAGGTTCTTCTGTGGCCTGAGGCATTCACTTCACACATTCCGACTTCTCTGACAGCCATATATATCCAGGGTGATGTCCTCTTCAGAGGTCTGGCATGGCATCTCTTGCAAGGATAAGCCAGCTAATTCTTCAGCTAACCAAAAAAAGCAAGTAGCTGATGTGGAAAAACATGACAGGTGTGGAAAGGGTGTGTAGAAATTTGTGCTTCCTCTCCAAACAGACGGTTTGTAGATGTCATTGTGAGATGATATTTGTAGGCCCTATTGCAAAGAAAAATGGGAGGTAACGTGCAACACCTCAAAGTAAACTGCTGAGCTCACTGCTGGTAAGATATTAAGGATGAAACCGCTGGGGATTTAAAAAATACGGAAAAAAAAAAAAAAGCCCAGATAAAAATAAATCATCGAGGAAGAAATGGCACCATAAGCAAGATATTTGTTTAATATAAATAGATGGTTACTTTCTTTAGAAAAATAAATCACTGGTAAAATTGCCTGCCAGCTGAAAACCTGCTTCTTTCATATTCATAGGCAGGCTATCAGACTGGACATAGACCCTTGGTGTGCTCCATTTGCTGTCAATTTGACTTTGTTTTTAGGTCCACAATGACCTAAAAATCAGACAATAGGCTTCTTAACTGGACCCACAACTTCCACGTGCAAGAAGCAGCCGAATGCTGTACCTTACCCGTGAAGAAAAAAGAAAGTAGATTTTCAGTCTCCCAAAAATTCAGCAGTTATGCCTTAGCATCCTTGATGATGTACATATGAATACCTATGTTTAACACATTAACAGACGTAAGGCCTGAGGAAATCAAGTTTTGCTCTCGTGGGTGTAGCGCTAACATTGCAGATCAGAGCTATGATCCCGTGCCCATTCACAGAGCGAACTCTATTCAGCAGCATCAAAGAACTGCTTTAGCATTAAGCATGATGACGTTTCATTCATTCTTTGAAAAGAAGTGCTAAGCTAAAGACCTCTGCATTTCAGACTGATATTAAGCACATTAATAATTTAGATATTTGAGAAATTACACTTCTGCTGATGAGTTAATAAAACTTCAATCCAGCAAGGCACATGTGCATCTGGTGACTTAAAGAACACGATTGCTGTCTCTTGATGTTTCAGAGGAGCCTTAATTTCTTCCACCCAGACCTTTGCTGTTGGTCACTTCCCATTGCTGGGTCTAAGACTCTTGTTACTTTATATCAAAACTATTTAAAACAAACATTATCTCCCTTTCTCTGGCTGTAATGTCTTACCGAGCTCTGTTCCTTACTAGGGGCCTTAGTCACTGCTATAATCTTAGGTAGATAAATAATAATGCTATAGGGATGATGGGCCAAGAAATTATATGTATTAATAAAAAAATATCTGAGGCCTTGAAATGTGGGTATTTCCTAAAGTAGTGGCATTCTTGGCTGTGAGGGTATTTCCTGAGAGAGTTCTGATGCATCACTGCCTCGAAATATCTTTCTGCTCAAGACTCCTGGTTTGGACTTAGGATGCATTTGCATTTCAGCTGACAGATAAAATATTATGCTTCAGGGTGCTCATTTTATTTTCTGAATTTGGTTGCTTTTTTTTCCCTTGGTTTTTCTTTTCCTTTATTATTTTGTTATTTGTGGGTTTTTGTCATGGTTCATTTGTTTTTCTTTTTATTTTTTTAAACTACACTTTCTCAGTGAACTTATATTTTCTTTTTCCTTTATTTTCCCTCCTTTCAGGAATCACGCAACATTGTTTTGCAAGTATCCACTCATCCTAGAAATGTCTGTCTAAAAATCATTAAACAAACCACGCATATTAGTGTGTAAACAATGGTATTTTGAATCTGCTCCACTAAAGGTATCTGTCTAAAATAATTTCTCTTTTCAGAAGTTAGGAAAAACAAAATGCTTTTGGAAATGTCTGGATTTACTTATGCAAATGCAGAAGTACAGGCTGGAATACACAGCAATATACACAGCAGGAATAAATTTAAAAAACAAACAAACAAACAACAAACTGCAAGACTACAACATGCTTTAAACAACATGTTTTTCATGGAAATCACTGGTATTTTGTCAAGGAAGTAAGGATGCCTACTAATTTTTTTTTATGACGATTGGAAATGCTTCCATCCAAACTGGCACAATAGACCAACACTGTTCCACAGCTCAGTGGGAGTAGCAGTTCAGAGTTCTTATGTTCTTATTTTGGGTCATGTGCTACACTCTTCATCTAACTTGCATCCTCCTGACGCACCATAGGCAATGACTTTAGTGGTCCCCAGAGGCCATTAGAAGACTGGGAAGAAAGGACTTTAGATACATTCTAAAGGGTCAAGACGAAAAAAAAGTAGAGACACAGAGACTTGTGGTCCTGTGAGAACTTCTCCTCCTCTCAGAGTGTGAAATGGAACCCGATGCTCAATGTCATTGGGGCTTTACATTTCTGCTGCCTTTTCTCACTGGAGTTGGAGCTGCTGAGTGCAACCGAGCAGATGAGAACTGGAATGACACCAAATTGCAATGATTACAGCAATGGCAGTCACACAAAGCCTGTGCAAATTCATTTTATGTTCCTGTCTGTATGTCTGACTCGCTCAAAGCCTTCGTCCTCCAATCTTTGCTCTCCCAGTTGTAGCTTTTCCACAGATGTACAGGAGAGTTTCAGAAAGCTCTGGAAGACTAGTTACTGACTTTGTCAAAGTTGTATCCCACAAAGATCTTCTGTATGTATGGCAGAGACCAATCATACCTTGCCATGATGCAGCATGATTTACCCTTGGGCATACAGCACTGCATCTCCAAATCACTTTCTAGCTGTACATTCGTATTCCAAGTGTATTTCTAAGTTGTTTCAAATCCAGACCTCTCAGAGCAGAGATGTACCCCTGATCCTTTAATTCAGGCAAGGAATGTTGCAAATCTGTGACTGGTCTAGAAAGGATTCTGTGATAGGACACTACCACAAATGTTTGTCAACACATACTTTTCTTTTTCCCTCTTAAAGTTAAGCTTATACCATAAAATTTCAATTTAAGATTTTATTTCCATATTTTCTGTGAATACACCAGAAATACTTTATGACCCAAAACCCTCTCAATCCCTAGCTGGTGCCACATCCTCCCCATGACAACAGCTGATCTTTTTTTCAGCAGAAAGATGGTGCAGCATGGGAACAGCTTATCCAGAGGGGCTATAAAATGTCCTTTCCAGACCAGTTAGACAAAAGTGGGACATCCTGAGCTAGCAGTGGTGGTAGTCTGATCTTCAGAGTTGGTTTGGAGTTGAGACATCCAGACCAACTTCTCTTTAGTCCTGTGAAATGCTCACATGAGAACGAGTGGTAGCAGCTTCTGCAGCAGTGTCAGTGATGCAGACCAAATGCACCGGTGGTGTTTGGATACCGAGATTACTGTACAATCTTTTAAGTGACAAATTGAGAGGATTAATTTCTCTCTGAGCCCGTCTTACCAAATTGTGACTGTCACTACCGACATAGCAGATGTATATCAAAAACTCATCTGTCAATCACTGTAAAAGTTTCCCTGCTCCTCTTCCCCAGCACCCATTTTCTACAGTAGGCTTTGAACTGGCACTACAAACATTGATGCAAAGTCTGGCAGGCAAACCTTCTCCCAGGCAGCTGTTGCAGCATCTCAGTTGGTTAGCCGTGGATTTAATGCTCTCCTTGGCTTTCTTACTTTTCCCTGGTATTGCTATAACTCTCTCCTCCTAGGTCAATCCCTCCTTTTGGTTTGCTTTTGAGAGTACTCCTCTTTTCCCAGAGAATGGTGAACCTGTTGTAGTCACTCAGGAAGGTTGTTTTATTTTTCTCAATCCTTAGACCCCGAGGCTGAAAGCTGAGTGTCCCTCTCCATTCACAACATGCAGGAGGAAGGATTTTGCAGCTCTTGGCCTCATCACTCAGCAAAACCTTGGCAAAGTGCTTTCAAGGACGGAGACCATATGCCAGAGGAGCAAAAGAGAAGTAGCCCAGAATATTAAAACCGTTTGGGACAGGACTGACACTTTTACTCTTTCCTTTAACAGGTTCTTGTGCATGGCAATCTGGGTACATGGTTGGACACTGAGATACCTTCACAAGGCAAAAAAATAACAGATGCTTTTCCTGATGAAAGCAATTTCAAAACAGTCTGATTCCTCCAAATTGATTTTAAGACTGGATAATTTAAATTACTTACCTTCTGCAGCATGCTTTACACTGTCTTGCCAGCACTGAAAATTAAAATACCAAACACCTAGCAATAATGAGACAGTTTAACATCAACAGGACTGTGAATTTTTAAGAGAATCAGGAAAGGATTTCACATTGAGATGCAGCAGACGAAGCTGCCACAGTGATCAATGATAAAACAATAAGGAAAAAGGGCTGTACTTAAGAGAGAATTCCCTCCTTTCTGCAGCGTCTGCTTTCTGAAGGATATTGATGCCTATTTTCAGTCTCAAAGTGACACTATCACTTTCAGGCAACAAAAATCATCTAAGGCCTACTGTTTATGCTAAGAGTACCATTAAAACAAAAAAACTCATTCACACAAAAATTGCAGTCAAAACAGTGAACAATCAAGGGAGTGCAAAGCTACAGAAATGAGAGAACGAAATGGGATTGAGATGAGATGAGATGAGATGAGATGAGATGAGATGAGATGAGATGAGATGAGATGAGATGATGAGATAAGATGAGGTGAGAAATAATGAAATATGTTGAGATGAGAGGCTAGATCTCCTGACAAGCAATTTGTAGTTTCAGTTACAAGTAGTCTCTAAGTCCTTACATTTTTTTCTGTCCTCTACCCAGAAATTGAGTAGAGTAAACCAGAATCTTGCCCTCCTTGTCAGCCACTCACAGTGATTGCTACTGTGTGCTGCACTTCTTGGTTTAACAGTGCAGAAGGTGACTCTCTTGCTCCATTTAGGGAGCAATCCAGAGCTGCCTCCTCCAGCCAGCAAAGCCAAGCTGTCGAAGGCAGTCTGGGCCCCATCTGGCTTGATCTGGACACCAGTGGACACATCGTGGTTTTTGTGGAGGGGAAGGGGGAGTAGAAGGCTTGGTTAAGCTTTCTGTAATTACCTTATTTTGATATGCCTCTTCACTTCCTGCCTTGGAACGGGAATGGAAAGAAAACTTATTGAAAAAAATAAGAGTTTCTCTGAGGTGAGCTGGCACAGGAGAACGGTTGGTTCTGCTGTTTTTCAGGCTTGGATGCCGAGGAGGGAAAGCTGCAGTTCTGTTTTTTACCTGGTATCAGTTCAGGCTTTCTACCTAAGTCAGCACAGAATGTGAATGTGTCCAAGGCCAGAGAACAATGGAAAAAGCAACTCTTGAATATCACGAAATTCACTGCAATGGTGTAAGAGGTCAAGAACAACCAGCCCAACGTTCTACAGATGTGAACTAATAGTTAGAGATGACTCAACCGTGTACCTGCTGGTCTGTTAAGATGCCTTTGTTCCAAGCAGAAATCCAGGGGGATTTGTTGGACTGAGAATAACTGTAATTCCATGAGCCTCACAGCAAAATGAAAAATGTCAGCATTTGGAACAGAGATCAGTTATATGGAGATTAAATTAGGGAAATCACACTGAGAGGTCGTGTCTGTGTCACAGAAAGTGACACTTACAGTCTCCTGACCTCACACAGGGCAGCGGCAGCATCAGTTTGACTAAAAGAGCATTAGGCCATCACTGCTGTGACAGTGCTGCTGTCTAACACAGTCTCAGTGCCTGTCCTCTGTGTTTTTCCTTCCTCTTTAAAGAATATTAAAATAATTTTCTCCTCTAATATACCTGGGACAGAAATTGCCCGTAAATAGAGACGACAAACCATCTTTGGTCCTCCTGAACAAAAGGCTTTGTTCTGGTTAGTTACCAAAGCTGTAGTTTATTTCTTTCTCCACAGAGAGGTCTATAAACTTTGATTTCACTTTCTCCATGCATGTTTTGGGCCTGCAGTAACCCCTGCAACCATCTATTCTCCACGCTTCATCCTCAGAGCCACAAGTTAAGGCTTGGGTGCCAGCAGCCCTAAAGTACAGCCCTTGCTACTCCCTGGAGAGCAGAGCACCTCCAGCATTGCCATATCACCCTGAAATCAGTCTGCACAGCAGGCAAGGTTTGTGGCGGGGAATTAGACAAAATTAAGAAACTAATACTAGATTTGGAAAATGGATAGGAGACAAAGCCATAACACACTTCTTTTTTTTTTTTTTTTTTTTTAAATCATCCTGTGCCTGGACCTGTTCCCAGCCTCCTCTTGGCTTTCCTTGGGGAAGAGTTGGTGAGACACATTTGCAGCTTGTTAGCACAGGGACCTGGTTCCTAAGATAAGGCTCGTCCCTCTGGCAGTGCTTCCTCACCCTGGAACTGTTCACCTGGGGCAAAACCTCTCTGCAGACAGATTTCTCTCCTCCAGCATCCCACTCAAGTAACAAGCAGCTCAACGGGGCTTTCCCGTAGCCCAGACCCTGCATTATTGGCTCATTTTGGGTAACAGCCTGGTGAGAGGGGCGCTGAAGGAAATTCTCATGCTGTATTGGCTCATGGAATGCAATTTCATGCTGGGTGGCAAGGCTGCTACCACCCTGGCAGTCAGCAGATGAGCCAGTCGCATGCTGTAGACAAGTTTCTGTTTGGCAGAGCTGCAGCAGAACAGGAGCTGAAGTGCGTCCAAGTTGGCATGTGACATTTTCTACAGCCTGTGGCTCTGAAACCACTCCAGCAGTGACACTGAACCCACTATTTCTGTAAGGAACTGTAAGAAGACCAACCTGCCTCTTGGTGCTTTTAATTTGTCTCTCTCTTGTCACATAACAAAGGAGGTTAATTATGTTGACTCCCCTTTGCAGGTGGGAATAGTCAGTCCCTGGGAGGACAACACAATTACCTCGTCCTGGAGCATCAAGGGGTGGGATCCTGTCATCTCAGTACTGATTTGAAAGGTTTCACTGGACCTCTGGAGCTATGTGCAGCTGAAAATGTTTTAAATAAGAACTGCCTTCCTCTCAGTCATTTGCCCTGACATGAATGTGAGGAAGGAAGAGGTGTATAAAGAATGAAGAGACCTTCTCTGATGAGACTTCTCACAACTTTACCTAACTCGTTTCAAAACAAAACTTCCCCGAAACTTCACGCATCTCCTGGTGCCTTTGTGGAGCAGGTTTTTGTTCAGGACATGTGAATGTTGTGGGGGCGTCACATGCTCCTCTTGCCACCTGTGCTGACCCTAGGAATGGAGTCCTGATACTTAAAAAAACCCCAACAAATGATGGAGACAGAGCTGTTGGGCAAGAGCAAAATGCAGCCTCTGGCTCCAGGGCATTTCCCTGTGCTCCAGGTGAGCTTGCAATGAGAGATTTGGAGGCATAAACCACATCTTAATCTTTCTGCCAGTGTTTCGGCAGCTTTGATGTGACCAAGGAGAGGAAGGGACCACCACTTGCTGCTGGGGAACTCCCTAACAGAGCTCCTCAGAGTGTAGGATCCCCAAGAAGTGGCTGAGCTCCAGCTGTAGGCTAGCAAATTACCTCAGCAAATTACCTCAGCAAATTACCATTGCAGGCTTTGTTGTATCAAAGAAAACAGAAAATAAATCATTTATAACCATGACCATTTATGGCCAAAGAAATAATTTGTAACCTCTGTAAGCTTGCCTCTGAAAAAATAGTAGCACGGTTCTTGGGAAGATCTTTGTTCCAGAGAGATGCTATGCCACTGTTCGGAGGAGGGACTGTATTTTCAAAGTGCTTACAAAAGAAACCTCCAAACTCTGCTTCCAGAAGGGTGAGGTACCTGGGAATCAGCTTTCATGAGGAAAAAAGTCGCACCTGGAAGGAAGTCCAAATAAAGCCCACAAAACATGAATAAGCATAATAATTTTTGCCTGATTTTCTTTTATCCTTCTCAATTAATGTAACGCGATGTTGCCATAAGCTCTCTGCCCAAGACCTGCCCTTCCAAGGCAGTCCATAAAATTCCATTGAAATCATCTACTTTGACTACTAGTTCTGCAAAGCTGTGGTTGCTACCACACCACCCAGGTTGGGGAAGCCCAGGTGTAACCCCCTCCCACTCTGGGCAGATGACAGAAAAGAGTATGGGAATGGCAGGGTTGGGAAGTGCAGTGGGAGATTACAGTGAAATTTTTTACAGCCACCCATCCTTTAAAAAGACATGCTGTTGCTTTGGATTTTTAACTCCTGAAATGCTCCAGCTGAGGATTTCCAGAAAAAAATAAATTAAAAAAATAAAGGTAAGACATCTGTAGCTGAAAACTCATAAGGAGAGCTCCATCAGCCAAATTAGGCAAAGAGATTTATTGGCTTTTTTCCTTACTCTGGGCTTGTAAGAGTCCCCAGGTTAAACTTTCAGTATCTCAGTAATCAGAGTTAATTCAAGGGGAGTGAACAGGGTGCCTGGTTGTTTGGATGTGAGACACGGGAACCTGTTTATACTTCAGGCCTGATGCATTCTCTCTCAATATATTAATACTTAAAATATTATTTAGACTTAATAGAAATCCTTCACTATTTCAGGAAGATGGGTTTGAATGTCAGGTGAAATCGTATGCAGCCACTTTTTCTTGGCTGCACTGAGAGGCAAGACTTTCTGCTCTAAAGGACAGTTGTCCGTCATATTAGAACTGAAGAGGCTGGCAGCATTTGCCTTGCATCACAAAAGAATTTTTATGAGGGCCACCACAGGTTTCTGCCTTTCCAGGGTCTTAGAATGTGGTCACCCAGGGGAATTCTGCTCCACATCACTGCTGTGATACAAATTCCACCCTCCGCTCCTTCAAACATGACATTTTCCACATTTCAGTAAGAAATATTACATTTCTTGCCATTATTTTGGTCTTTTGAGATGCCTTCACCTAACTTTTTCATGTTGCTGGATTACCTTAGTGTCATGAAGTTGTCAGTGGAGTTTAGTGGACGATGCCTGCTATGAGACAACATTTCTGGCCGGATTTCTTTCTCCTTCATTCTTGTTTCCCTGTCCTGACAACAGGAATTTTGGTGATTGGTTGGAAATATCTGGAGCCAGTTGGTGCATCACTTTACTCCTTATCTCCTTTCAGTATAAAGGTTGAACATATATGAAATGTAGTTTTGTCTCGGGGTTTTTGTGAAACTGGTTAGATCTTGTTTTTATGCAATTTGAAACAAGCCACTTTAAAAACGCATCCACCACATCCTTGAAAGGTCATCAGACTTCAGATAGAAGGCATCATACAAGTTATCAGGATGTTAAGATACTTAAAAGAACACGGGAAGCCTTTGGAAGAAGATAGTAACACCCAATTGTCACTGCAAACGTCAATTTCTCCCTCAGATATCACAGTTTTAATCCTTTTATGAAAAAGAGAACGCAAGCAGCCTTAGAGAGAAAAAGACATTTTCTTTTAGAGCCCCAAGTCCATGTTTTTACAAGATGCAAGTGTAATCTGAAAGCATGCTTCAGTCACAGAATTCTTTTTTAATCCAAGGGTCCTGAATGCAATTTTTAGCTCATCACTCTTAGTGCAGAAGGCACAAACATCTTTCACGTGTGGTGTGTCAGCCCTCCAACCTACACCACACGCCTCAGAAAAAGCAAAAGAGAGTGAGTCCTCACAGCACAGCAGAGTCTGCTCACATTGCTTTGGATAACACATCCTTCTCCCATTTCACTCCTGAGAGACAGGGTTAATTGTGATGGCAACACTATCTGTCTTACCAGGATTATGCTGAAGCAAGTTTAATTGTATTAGCGTTAAAACATATCAGCGCTGGGAGTGACGCAATGTGTTTAGCATCAATATAAAGGTTGCTAAGTTTTATGCTTTCAGCTGGAACTGGAGCAGCAACCGGACACTGAGACATATGGAACGCATTTTTGGTTTTATGTTCACGTCTCTCAAGGAGGATTAGAGCACTTGCAAAGGTTCTTTATGTGCTGCACTGTGGGCACAGTTTGTGTATAACTGATCGACGTTCCCTCCACCGTCTCCCTGTTTAAACCTGATTCTGAGTACTTGGGAATTCTTTAGAGGCTTGACAGCTAGTCCTAGCTTATAAACATTGTTCCATACCTGAGTTATAAAAGCAGCACGATGTATACTGCTCCTCATCTGTGACTATCGATGGGTGTTAGCTATGCCGAGGTGAGACTGTGCGAAGAATCTGGATTTTATATTTGCCTCCCGGGATTCTTTGATTAGCTACAGCCTTCACTGCAGAAGAGCTGCAAGCTCAGGAAGACAAAACCTCTTTCTCAGTCCTTCCTTTTGCCATTCTTAGAAAACCTCAGACCTTTATTGTCCCTCCCACTGATCAGTGCACCGTTTTTGCTGGAACCATCGGAAGACACGGGGTGTCCAATTCCTGATGATTTGCACCAAGGTGAGCCCTCACTTCCTGTCCAGGCGTTTGGAAACCTCCTGCTTTATTAATGGTATTTTTTTTTCTGCGAGGACTGGTTGAATCTTCCTCTTTATTTAAGAGAATTACTCTTGTTTGCAAATTAATATGCTTACAAACCTGAAGCAGACCCTGTATCCAAGTTGCAGATGTGCAGCGTGATATGTCTCCCACACATTCTCAGATTTGAAAAGATGGGTCCCACAATCTGATATTCTTGGACCATTTTGAAATTGCATGTCACCGATGTCCTTCAACCTACATTTTCTTTAGTGGCAAGACAGAAATGAAAGTCTCAAGCAGCCTGAGGGAGAAACACTGCACTACGGACTTAAATACAAACAGCAGGACAAGATTGTCCATAATATCCATAATCATACCTATCTATGGTAGCTTTACCATCCTTTCGCAGCAATGATTTGAACTTGAACCTTTTAAACTATCTTCCCTTCTTCCTTCTTGAATGTTAACTCCATTGAATGTTGTGTTTTCATCCAAGGAAGGCACCAGGGTGAGAGTAGGGAAGACTGCAGCAACAGCACCGATGCAGTGGGTTCAGTCCCTTCAGAGGGCAGTGGTTCAGCCACTTCCTTTGTCATCTCTACACACACACTGCATGCATTTCTGGGGTCTATGTCTTACTCTGGTGCTAATTATTTCACTCAGCTTTGGGGAATGTTAATGAAATACTATGGAACTATAAGAAGTCAGACACACATGTTCTCCTTCTGTTTTCTTGGTTTTTTCTTTTNTTTTGTGCTTTGTGCTTTGAATTCAAGTAAACTCAGAGTTTTTCTAGTTTTTCCTCATGTGAAACCTTACACAACCTGGTCTCATTTACTTCCAGGGATTGGCATCCACAGCTTCTCTGTTGTGGTGCCTCCTGACGCTCACAGTATGGAATTTCATTTTTTTATGGAACCTAAATCTACTCTCGGTTTAAAGCCATGACCCCTTGTTCTGTCACTACATACCCTCATGGAAAGCCCCTCACCAGCTCTCTTGTAGGACCCCTTAAGGTACTGGAAGGTGCTTTAAGGCCTCCCTGGGGGCTTCTCTTCTGCAGGCTGAACAACCCCAGCTTTCTCCGCCTGGCTCCACAGCAGAGGTTGTTCCTCCT
>VXBU01002457.1:14920-40610 GCA_013400315.1 Bombycilla garrulus
CACATCTTTCATCTGTCTTAGCACAGTTTCCAAGAGGATCTGCTCCTGAGATGAGACTGACTGTCCTGTAGCTCCCTGGGTCCTCCTTTTTTATTCTTTTTGAAAAATGTAGGGACTGCTCCCCCCTTTTCAGTCTGTGAGGACCTCATCAGTCTGGCATGGCTTCTCAAATAAGATGAAGAGTGACTTAGTGCCTTTTTCTGCCAGTTTGCTGAGAACCTGTGAACACATCTCATCAGTTCCAATGGACTTCCAATCATCCTCAGGTTCCTTAAATGGTGTCAAACCTGATCTCCTGCAGTGAGTGGCCCCTCATCCTCCCAGTTCCTGCCTTTGCCTTCTGAGACTCCGGTGATGTGACAGGAAGAGCTCCTGGTGAAGACTGAGGAAAAAAAAAACATTGAGTACCTCGGGCTTTTCCATGTCCCACATAACCAGCTCTCCCTTTATATCTGAGGAGGGCCCAAATTTTCCCAAGTCTTCTCTTTTTCACTGATAAAAGCTTTCCTTGCTGCCCTTGAAGTCTTTGGGCAATTTTCCTAACCTGATCCCCGGCTCCTCAGACAACTTCTCTGTGCCCCTCCCAGGCCACCTCTCCTTGTTTCCACCCTATGCAGATTTCATGTTTGTGTTTGAGTTTGTCCATGAGCTCCTTGTTCATCCCCTCAGCTCTACTGGGATTTTTGCCTGCCTTCCTCTTCCTGGGTTGCGTAGTTCCTGAGCTCAGAGTAGATCCTTGAATACCAACCAGTTTTCTTGGGCTGATCTTCCCTGCATGGCTTTATCCCATGGGACCCTACCAAAAGATCCCTGAAGAGGACGAAAGCTGCTCTCCTGAAGTCCAGGGCAGTGAGTTTGCTGCAGACCCTCTGCACTGCCCAAAGATATTTGAAGTCCAGCCTTCCACAGAATCATAGAATTTCATGGTCACTGCAGCCAATACTTCCCTTGAGCTTCACTTTCCCCACTGGCCTCAACCTCACCAAGGTCCAGCAAGGTCTGGCACAGCAGCTCTCCTCATTTCCTCTGTCAGTTGGGGAAGAAAGTTGGTTCATTTTTGTCCTGTTCTGTTGCCCATCCAACAGACACCAGTGGAGTATGGTGGGTGGTTGGAGCTCCCCATGAGTGTGAACATGAGGCTCCTGCTTTTTTTCCAGAGGGGGCCTCATCTGCTTGTTCCTGGTGTGACAAATGCCCACTGCAGTGACACCTGTCCCTCAGCATCCTTTAATCCCGACCCATTAGCTCTGGCTCCTCATCCACCCTCAGTCCAGCTGGTCGCTGACACAGAGGGAGACGCCCCCTCCTTGTCCCTTGTCCAGCCTGTGCTTCCTTAAGGTCCCTCATCCTTCCATTACAACAACCCAGTCATACAATACCAGTAAGATCATAGCCTGCAGTCTCTAACTCCAATTTTTATTCCCTGTGCTGTTTTATTCTCTGTGTCTGTTTACACAGAGGCACTGCATTTTGGCTCCCCATGAAGGGATTTGCTGTCTGGACTGGCTGGAATTCCTTTGTGCTGCTCCTCAGATGCTCTCCTGCTGTCCTGCAATGCCTCTCCAGTCTCTGGACATCTCACACAGCAAACTGACAGCAGTCTGATGGATTTAGGTTCCCTTCTCCCAACAATCTTCGTTTAAAGACATTTACTCCAGCTTGGCATTTTAATATTTCCCTCGGGTGTTTCTCTCCCTGCAGGCAAAGCCTTCACTCTCAAGGGCTTTTTCTGGAAGCATATGGTTAAGGCAGGGAAAGAGAAATTTAGGATTTTAAGGACAACAAACTGTCTTTATGTTCCTTATAGGAAGGGTAAAAAATCAAGCATATACTTTAGCACAAGAGCCAGTCAGAATATTTTCCTTGGTAGAAATGTAAAGCTTTGGCACATGAAGTCTTGAAACTGAAAACATCTTATCAGAAAGCCAGAATATTTCAACAGAGAAATATTAGTCATAGATTTCACAATCTATTTATCTCCTCCAATAATCCTCCCTACTCTAGGCTACAGGGTCAGGGTATATCATTGTCATTCCTTATATCAATGTCATCCCTTATTTTCACAGGTAGTCTTTAAAAATAGCTTCACAGTTTCTCAAATAGATTGCAAATTGCAGTGGAGTGACAAGAGGACAAGCTTTTCCTGAGCTTTATTTTAGCTGTGAAGCTCTCTGTTTCACATCTCTCCTATTTTTGTCACATTCAACTGTAGCTGGAGAAAGTCAGTCAGAAAAAGCAGAAGCTGCAGACTCATGTCCAAGTGTGAGAAGTGGTGGAAGTTGTTACTTCTGCTGTATTAAAAGAGTCACACAACTCCTTCTCACAAATCCAGCCTGACAGAGCAGCAGGTCTGATACTGGTTTATCCTGCAGAGGAGCTTGTCCATGGACCCCGAGTTCAGAGCCCCAGACCTTCCCTCTCTTTTATGGATCCCTTTTCACCACTGAATGGCAAGTTCTGTAAAAGCCACAAGCTTCCAAGCTATATGTAGCATAAGGCAGCTGTTTGTCCCAAAATCCCACTGAGCTGACTACAGAAACACACAAATTACAAGCCTAGTAGCAGATAACCTACCAAGTAATTTCTGGCTTTGAGCTATGAGAGTCAGTGGGGTTCACTCCTGCAGCTGCCTGCACTTGACCCAGTTCTATTTTCGAGCCCTGTTTTAATTTTGGGGCCCTCGATTTAGAATTGCCTGGGGTGAGAAAAGGCAGAGGCAAACAGGGTGTTCACTTCACCATTGTGACTTTATCTTTACAACTAATCATCCAGCTGCATCCTACCCAACTTATCCTGTCTATGAATTCAAAATTATGCACATAAAATGCCCTCCTTAAACCCAGAGATGGGGTGAACAGGCAGTGTGGGCTACTATATAGTTTCATACCCCTTCCTTTTTTTTTTCCCTATACTGCATATTAAGTTGTATAAGACCCTAAATATAATTGAAATAAGATGACAAAGGCTTCCACATTCTTTTCCAGTTAGAAATTGTCCAAGCAACAGGGACCTTGCAATACAAAGTCGAACGGGCTGTAAACCACCATTAACAACCTGAGTTTTGATTGTAGATTCCCATTCACCTCATTAAAATTTTGACTTCACAAGTGAAGGGTGGCTCTGCACAGCCCACCAGATATCCCAATTTGTCTGAGGATCAGTCTAGTTGAGCTCATCACACCACAGTCTTCAATGCAACACAGATTGAACAGGCCGGATCCTGAAGCAGTAATGACCAAACCCTTTTTGCTGTTATTTATGAACCAAGAAACTCTCATGGGCCCTGATGTTTCCAAATATTAGACAAGAATCTAGAATGTTCAAATGTCCCACTTTTACTGTTCTTCAGACAATCAGTGATGGGTAAGTTTTGTTGAAGAACCTCTTTCAGTAAGACGAAGCATTTCTCTGTAACCAGCCTTCTCTTCTTACTCATGAAAAGCTTTAAGAACACTCAGAACCCCTCCAGGACTTCCATCACATTTGCTTCAGGACAGGCACAAAAGCCTTCGTGGCAGAGCTGAGGGGCTGAAGGCATATCTCAATCTTATCCTACTCAGCTTCCTCTCTGGTTTTTTGCACTCTGGGTTTTGCGATGCTTGAAAAGACAAAGAGGCAGCAGTGGGGAAACATTTCTGCGGCTGAGTGTGGCTTTTGCTCCAAAAATACACTAAGCAGCTCGATGCCACAGGCATGCAAATGAGCAAGGGCTCAGTTTGTGTTTGACATTGAGAAATACACTTGATGCAATTTCACCTGTCACCCCCACCAAGACACAACTGTCCCCAGGAGCACAGTCTGGTGAGTCAATAATTTGTGTATTGGAGTGATGAACCCTTCTTCTGTGCAGTACAACATTGGGAAGGCCAAGCCAAACTGGCAGGTGCGGGCATGGTGACTGCTTTTTTTGGATGCTGGCACTTTGACCAGTGTTTTTCAGTGTGCTGGAGGTGTAGTTCAGGAATTTTTACTGCCCCAGACAGTCACCAAGTGGTGCTAAGATGGCTCCTGACACCCTGCAAGAAGAAACACAAGCCATGGACAAGCTGCTTCTCTTCTTTGTCGCTTGGTCACAAGAAGAGAATTTTTTTATTGTCCATTTTGTATGAGCAGGGCCTTGCTTTGCCGCTCTTTACACCGCCTTATTTCCCACAGCTACTTTAAAGAAAAAGAATGAACTCTTCTTGGTGTGGGGACTGTGTGGCACCGAGAATTGCTACAGTCTGGGTTTTTGGTGTCTATTTTACTGCTCTAAAGATAAATACATGCATGGTATTCTGCATGAGCACAGCAGGGCTGGAATGAGTCGTGCAGACAACAGAGCAAGTCCTGCACGTCTGACAGCAAGAACCTGCACCTGCTCCAGTTACATGCAATTGAGACAGGGCTGTTAGGCTTCATTGTATGAGCAAAGGGTGCAGAATCTGAACAAAAGGGGGAAATTAAATTATTTGTCTGTGATTGCACAGCAGAGCTGCAGTAAAGCCAGAACACTCTTGTCTGATTTCATACTTCGGTCATTTTCCCTCAGGACCATTCTTCCCCCAGCAAACAGCTTCCACAGAGCTCACACCATGCACACAGGATATTTATCACCAGAGAGGATAATAAAACACTCACAGAAAAGCTGAATTCCAGACTTGATCACAAGGAAAACCAAGAGCTCTTATGAATGCTGAATATCTCACATTGCATTGGTACACACTGGACAGCTTTTCCCTAAAAGGAAAGCTTGTGGCCACACAGGGATTTGAGATGGGAAATGGCAGAAACACTGGCTCATTATTTATTTCTTTGGCTCTCTAGTATTCCTGCGTGACCAGATGTTAAGCATGGTTAGGGTTGTCTAAAATCTATAGCCCGAAACTAAATGGACACAAGCCCACTAAGCACTGCCCTTAGCCCTCCACTCCTCTTTGTGGTGGGGCTACAGCAAGTCCGAGAGTACAGCAGTAGATGTGTCATAATCTCTCATATTTCTTTAATGCAGGGACAAAGAACCAAGCGAGTTCTGAGATGCAGGTTCCTCAGAGATGCAGCACATTGAAGTGAGGGCAGGACATTTTGTTTGTGGAACAAGCTTCCAGTGAAGAAATAGGTCTCATCAACCTGGAAACAAGGTCATGGTTTTGAGGCATATTAGTTGAGTATGTCAATGCGTGCACTGACATGCATGGAAAGTAACATTTCAGGACAGGTATGAGGTCTCACCCCTGCTGAAGTCAATTAATAAAGTCGCTGCATTGCTAGGCCTGTTTACAGCAGCCAGAAATCCAGTTTCAGAGTTCCAGGCAAATATCTACAGTGGGAGAAATGGGGGGGAGGGGTGTGAAAAGAAACAGATAATGAAATGACATGATACAACATATTTCCCCTAAATGCTTCAACGTGGAAAGACTGGCAAAGATTTCCACAAGGTGTTAGTAAGCCTTTCACTGAATAACCAAGGTAGCAGAAGCAAAATTAAAAGATGCCAGGGGCAACCAACAGGTTTTTAATTGGCTTGGTTTGATTGTTTTAGTTTTTCTTCCTTTTAATTCCACTCTCTCATTTCACTCTGTATTAAGCAATTCGTTATCTAATTTAAAGCAGGCACTATACGTTAGAGTCTCCTCACTTTGCACATTGTATGTTTAGACCATCTCCTTCATGTGATATCTTTTTTTTTGCCTGCCTGTACTGTTTTGGCTGCCAGAGTAGAAATCCTTTGCTTCTGTCATCCAGAAAATCTGGATCCCTGTTTCTGCATGAAGCCAGTTGAAGCAGCTGCTGCCCTGACTGCATAAGCAAAAGAGTAGAAGCCCTCAGAATCACAGATGACTTTGGAAGAAGCATCTGAAAATGTTTTAGGCATGGTTTTCAAAGAATCAAAGAAAGTCTTTAAGTTTTCAAGTGACTTACCTTGAAATTACATGAAAATATACCTGTGTATGCCACAGAATGCCTTCCTCTTCTGGAAACATGTGCATGCTTCCTCTGGACTAAAAGAGCAGCTGCAAACGGAGAGTGAACTGGAAGGTCATGTAAATCCAACTCCCTCCACGTGCTCTCTCTTTCAGAACTACCTCCACCTCTGGCAGGGTTCCGAGGTAGGTGTAACTCATGTGGGAGCTGGTCCAGTTCTCATGAAGTCAATGAGAGCTTTCCTCTGGCTTTTACAGGCATTGGATCCAGTCCATGCTGGAGGAGCTGGAAAGTGCAGGTTAAAATATCCCCCCTGTGTGTTTCCTTTTACACACACAGAGTAATTCCCTCCCCTGTAGCTTGTTTCAGGAAGAGTTTTGTGGGGTTTGTTTGGTTTTGGGGTTTTTTTTTTCCATCCAGGCTCTCTTGTATGCAGTTATTACCCCAAGGCTAGAGCAAGGCCTTGAAAGTCTACGTTTCTGGGGTTTTAGAGTTACTGCTAGGTACGGTTTGTCTGCTTTTTATCTTGGAGCTCTTATTAAATCACATGCCATCCTCACAGAGTTAGAAATCCTACTGATTTCAGGGAGGTGACAGTTCTCTTGCCCCAAGCCAAGCTGAAAATCGTAGGTACACTGAGGTGTTGGTCCCAGGAGATGCCTTGGACTCTAAAGTAAAGCCTGAGACTCTTAAACCTTATCTTGCCCCTGGCTTCTGCAAAGCATTTTCTGCTGGGCCCTGACAAGATCCCTCCTTGCCCAGAAATTGGCCGTGCTGGTTGGTTTATTTAGGTTGTATTTATAGAGTGTGACAGAACTGGGATAATGATGGTAATTGGGTTTGACACAGCGTGAGAAGAAAATGTGCAGCAGAAAGGAGTGTCTTCAGATGAGTTTCATCTTGAATTTATCTAGAAACAAGGAAACTGCTGTATGGGATTTCCTCCGCCTTATGACCAGCAGGACCTGTTACAAGCTTGTAGTAACTGCTCATCAAGTGATCTGGGTTGAGAGCATGTTTGTTCAGGTGTCTGTACCACGACTTAGAAACCAAGACACAAGCTGGAAAAAAAAAAAAAAAAAAAAGTTATTTAAATGAGAGGAGGGAGTCATGGGCAGTTTTTCAAGAATATCTGGGAGATGCCAGGTACCTGAAAGGTCAGTCCTTATCTCCACATCAGAGGGCATTTTCCAGCTTCTTCCCTGGCACCACCTGCAGGACCAGGCTGGAAGTGGCTCTGCCTGCCTCAGGCAAACCCAGCAAAATCATGACCTGAGAGAGGAATAAAGCCAGTGAAATGCACGTTGATCACTCATGTTTAGGAGCCTGCCTGATCTTCCAGAGGATGGGTATGTGGGCAGCTTTAAAGGAATACTGCAAGCTCTGCTCCATTGCAAAGTTCTCATGCTGAAAAATCAGTTTGGGTCTCTCTCTTCTAAAAAAATTCTCCTCTAAAAAAATAAGCTGGCAGCTTTAAGAAATAAGTTTTGAGGTTTTTTTATGTGTTATGAAAGGCTGTGCAAATTGATTGAAGAAATTGACTGATGAACTTAAGACATCTTCAGAGGGTCCTAGAGCTCTGTGTCTGCTCTGTGGATTCTGTTCTGTATATTCAGCCTTCTTTTCCATGCTGAACTGTTGACATATCACACCGCAAAGCCTTGATGCTGTGAGGTTGCCAGGTGGTATGGTTTTGGTGACACTGAAACCACTGACAAATTCAGTTTGCAATTAATGAGTGCTTTTTTAGCCCAAAACATTTTTTTCTTGCTGAGAATAATTTCTCTCTCCCTGCCCCACCCCCCTCAATCACCAGGAGTTTCTAGAGTAAAATGTGACATTCTTGGAAAAGCAAATGTTGGCACTTAGACATTTTTAAACAAAATTTGGGAAGTTTGATTTAAGCTTTTTTTTTTTTTTTTCCAACTTGAGCCACTCTTGGAGAAAAAAAAATGTTGATACGAAACAGTACAAAACAACAAAAACAAAACTGTTTTGTTCAGCATCACAGAGTATTCAAATTAATCAAAATTAATGCTTTTTACACCCATTGCTCCCTCAAATGCAAAATAATTTATATTCTGGTTCAGCTGGAACTTGATTTTCTCCTTGATAACTTTTCCTAGCCATTAAAGTGATGAAAATCCCTGAAATCGGTCACTTTTTCATAACAGATTGGCATGGAGAATCGTCTCCTCCACCCTCCTCCCCACCAGCCCCAGTCAAGCTGTTTGACCCCAGCAGCCCAGTGGGAAAGCAAATATTCCAAAATTAACAGAGCGCACATTCAAAAAAGAGCAGGGTCAACATGTAGCAGAGCCATCATACCCCCCCAAAAAGAACGTGTACTTTTGTGTGTACATCTCCCTCTCTGTAATTTACATTTTTTTCCATGATTATATTCTAGCTCAGTGTCAGCTTCCAGAGTGGCCCCTGACTTTTTGTGGCTCAGCCGCACGACCAAGATGGGTGGAAGGAGGGGATAAAACATGACAACAGAGAGCCAAGGATGGAAGGCAAAGCACCATCCTAGGTAGAGGTCCAGGTCCATCCAAGGTGGGATCACTTAGAAAGGAAAGCAGGAGAAGTTTTGGGAATTGCAAGCAGAAAATAATGTGCATGCGTCATGCAGAAAAAATGCGGCAGTGAAAAAAAATATAACACGCAGGAGGACAGAGCAAAACCCCCAAAGACCTGCTTGGAAAGGTCAGGTGGATCCAGAGCAACCCAGTGCCAGTGCCTTGTGGAGGAAGCACAGAGGAGGATTGCCAGGTTACACCCCTGGAGTGAAAGGAGGAGAGTGGAGAGAGCCAGAGAGGCAGAGAGGGAGAGAGGAAAACCGGGAGCAGGGTGCCAAGAGTTTGCAAATCAGCAGGCCTCGGTGGGGTTACGTCAGTGGAGAGACCAGCCCAGCAGCTAACTAAAGACACACATCTCAGAATAGCGAGCCCTGCCTCAGACACCAAACTGAGCGAGCCTGCAGAGAGGGACAAATCTCTCAAACGGGTGAAATCCTGATGCAAATCGCCTTTGATTCATCAGACGTGTCCAGGCTTTTCCTGCCCAAACCCTCAACAGTTTACCTTAAAAATTGTCTTTTTCTTTCTCTTCCACCCCAAAACCCCTCTGTACCGAGGTATGCCAGAGCCACCAGGCTTCAGGGGAGAGCTGGGCATGGCACAGGGCTGAGCTTTCGTGGAGCAGCACAGACACTTCTCGTTGCACGCCATCTCATTTCTTTGCTCCCGTGGGCTTTCCGCACACATGGGAATGTGCGATGTACTCTGCTGCACAAGGATGCCATTTCCTAGCCCAAAGATGTGCCACAGCCCTCCACTTTCTGTTCTGAATCATGCCAAAACAGTGGAAGAAGGAAAGGGACAAGGATTTTGAGGAACTAAATACTTTTAAATCACATTTAAGCCCCATCACAGAAGATTTTTCCACTGTCTGTTTCAAAATTGTGTTTCTCTTCTCCTTCCCAGCTTCAGTTTTAAAGTTCAAAGCCCAGTATACATCTCCAGGTGGACAAAAGACATTGAAAACTGCTGTTGGTTCTACAGCTTCATCACCTTTTTTCCATTTCTGCTGAGCAGGAATTATCAGCTTCAGCATGGATCTGTTGGAGCGAATCCAGAGTCTGACCATGAGGATGATCAGAGGGCTGGAGAACCTCTCCAGTGAGGAAGGACAGAGAGAATTGGGGTTGTTGGAGAAGACAAAGCTCTGGAGACACATCAGAGCACACTTTCAGTATCAAAAGGGGACCCACAAGAAATATGGGGACAAACATTTTAGCAGAGCGTGTTGTGACAGAACAAGAATAGTTTTAAACTCCAGGAGGATCAATTTAGACAAGTTATAAGAAAAAGGTTTTTTACAAAAAAAAGCTGGGGCATTGGCACACATTGCCCAGGGAAGTGGTAGATGCCCCATCTGTGGAAACACTGGAGGTGAGGTTGGATGGGGTTTTAGGGTCCCCTCCAACTAAAACCATTCTGATTACAACAACCCTTTGTCTCCCAGGTGAGGGCTCCCAGGCCTGTCCTGCTGAGTAGGGGAATGATTTCCCGCCAAGCTAATGGTTTGATAAACCCTGTAATTAGCAAAGTTAATCTTTTGATCCTAGACATTCTCCTCCTAGCTTTTATTTCCTTCCTTCTTTCCACATCCTTCACACCACCCTTGGGGGAAATCTCTCTCTTAAGGATACTAATGGAAATGCAAGGCTATTTTTTTCCCTGCCCTCTTCTTCCTCAAAACTGTCTCAACTGGGCCTTTACCCACCACTGAATTAAGCACTCGCTTGACCTCAGTTCTTTGAGAACAGCGACTCACAAGCTTTGAAATACATAAGACTTTGCTGACTCTAGGACCTTAACATGTTACCCTCCCACCACACAATTAATTCCTGCAAAAATTGGCAGCCACGGGGATCAACTAATTCAGTTGTGCTGTGCATTTCCTGTTGCTCTTGACTGGAAAAGGAAAATATAACTCATGTTCACGACAAATGGAGCCTGGAAAATGGGCCTCTGTAGGAATCACTTCTGTGCCAGGTGTTTTTTACAAAGGCTCAGTCTTCCCTCTGTTTGAAGCAAGCACATCTTTCTCTGCAATCGTCTGCTGATGGTTTCAGCTGGCTTTGGAGTGGCTGTCAAGGAGCAAATGGTCATGGGGTAACCAGATGAAAGAGTTGTGTGGTATGAAATGGTAAAATTCAGACCCAGTGATATTATTAATTGCCCCGTGGTCGACAACGCGGCCTCCAAGAGAGCACTCTGCTCCCCTTTGCCCACAAGTAGCACGTTTCAATATTGTGTTAACTCCAGTGTGACTACAAAGGATTTTGCCGTCAGATTAGACTAAGCACCAGCTGGAAAGATATTTACAAAATGCCGCTCACCATTGCATTGGTGTGAAATCTCTGTTTTACAGACAGTTAAAACAGAGATTTGCAAAATCACCGAAGAATAAATCTGAATAAACTGGTCACCATTCCACATTAAAAAGGCGGAACAAATTAATCACTGGAGTTGCCAAGTAGCTGGTTCCAAGCACTCCAGAGACATCTCGCTTCTCAAACTGCAATGCCCTTGGCCAAAAATATTTAATGGATTCAAAAGGGAATAGGCAAATTTGTGAGGAATCAGCGGCTATCAACCCTAATAAACTGGCAGTGACTTTGGAGACTGATGCCTTAAACCCAGCAGAAAATAAGGCATGGTTGGAAAGGGATGTTTTTGGGATGGTTTCATGGGAATTTTCACCAAGTTCCTGGGACTGACAGCTTCAGGACTCAAATATCCAATCTGCAAAAAGCCTTTGGTCTGACTTAGCATAACAATTGTTATATAAAAAAGTCACATGATCTGAAGTATATCATCAGGATAATGGCATATGCCAGATCCTTTTACCCAACCATGAAATACCCGATAATATGCCAAAAATCAAGTAATTGCTCCCCACATAACCCTGTTCGGGCTGATTCATCTGTCCCATCTCCTGTATGCACAGCGAATTAAGGCACAAAGACCATCTGTAAATAGATTTTATTCCCAGATAGCCATCATATATTAAATGAGTTTAATACTAGTTGTCTCCTTCTGAGACGCTCACCCTGTGTCCCAGCTGCTCAAAGTGAGATTCCACCAGAGGATGCAACCTTTACCCTTCACAAGCATTAAAACAATCTTATGAGACTTCTTTTTTCTGTTAAAATAAAATAGTTTACTAAAGCTTCAAGGAAAGTTCTGCTTTCCCTTTTGTTCCATTTGTCTTTTCAAGAGAGAAGGAAAAGAGTATTTCCTCTCTACCATCTTTCTTCCCCTCTCCTCCAGGTTTTTCTGGCACGGAGTTATGATTCACAGCAGCAGAACACCACAGCTGACAATCTTATTCCAAGCATTCTTATATTTGTCAGACTCACAGTGGCTCAGAACACCAGGGTACATTGTCCCCTTCAGATTTGGAGCGTATCTGGTGGGCAGACACTGGGTATTTTGCAGGGATCCTCATTAAGGAGGAGGAATTTGCGCTCAGATATTCTCTGAATATTCTGAGTTTGCACTCTAAGTGTTCTCACCCTGTCACTCAAGCAGTGATGAGTGAAGTGGAGACAAACTATACCCACACTGAGGTGCCCCATGTCAGGGCCCAGGACACTGTGCTCCCTGTAATGTGTCTTTATGACGGGCTTGTGTAAATGTCTCTCTGTTGGTAAAACAATCACACCTCCAGTTACTGTGGCTCAATGAACACAAACCTTTGCGTAAGCCACGTAATTATATATGTCTCCAGAAAATCCTGCTGGCTTATTCAAACACAGAGAGACATCCAGTCACCTTCTGCAAATGCCTTCCTGTGACAGAAGTGGTTTCCAGTGATCACTGAAAGGAAGTTAAATAACCACTACATTCCCTGGGTTCACGGTGTCCCCGGGTGCTTTTTTTCATTCCTGCTGCTTGTCATGATTTCTGAGAGCTTTGCCTGCCTAAAAGTGCATGGAAATGCCATCAACTAAACCTGGGGTGACTCTCACACAAAAGGCAGGTGAAAAGAAGTGGAAAATCTTTCAACAAAGGAAATATTTCTTCAGGTGATCAAGCAGATTCACAAACACCTGCAAGTGTGCATACATCAGATAATTTCTCACTCCAGCTTTCTCTCCTTCAAGGCTCTGAAGGACACTTGTGTAAATAGAAATTCTGAAATCCCAGAAAATACCAAATATTTATTTGCTCCTTCTTGCCCCTCCACATGGTTTTCCCATCACCTGTATAGATGCAAAGCCTATTACAAAAAATGTAGCAGATGGCTGCATTTCAGGTTCCTCAACCACAACACTCCCACCAAGGCTGTTCTGGGCCACGCACCCACCCTTAGAAGTGATAAGTAATCTACTTAAACAGAAGTATCCAAGAATTTTCAGGGTTTTTTAATTTTTTTTTTTTTCAGAAAGTAGTTGCTCTTTTTGGATAGAAATTTCTGAAGTTTTTCATCTTCTTTCTTATAATAAATCCCATGTTTCACGTATAACTGTACCAATCTCTAAGGCTGAAGAGTAAGAAACCCAGCACAGGTTGAATGTGAGGGAAAAGGTACTTTGAACCTGTCTGAAAAGTTTTCAACAGAAAATCTGTCAGTTAATGCTGCTTAAACATGAGTCATGCAGTTCTTTGATGAATGTCAATTTCTGTCTGAGAACTGAAAGGATTCAAAGAGCAACACAAGTAGTTTTCTTTTTCAAACTTTTATCTTTTCACATCTTGTTTTGCTGCATCCTGATTACCCTGTTTTGTTTCCAAATGCAATAATATGAGGTAAACACTCTTTCAGTTTTGACAAAAAAAAAGGCATTTTGATAAATAAAAAAAAACAAGGCACAATTAAGATTGAAAGTAGATGCTTCCATAAAACAGCAAGATTAAAAATTCATATTAAAATTTCCCATGTGATAGAAATCGTATTTTCTGTCATGCTGTCAGATACTGTTTTCCCTGTCAATCATTCACACCCATTTTAGATGTATTCTGGGACAGGAATTCTACTTTTGATTTTCACATTGCCTTTTCTCTTTCTTGTTCCCTTTCCTCCTTGTTGTAACATGTACATGGTTGGAGGGTTCAGATTATCTGTCTAGCCTGTGATGCCATTTGCCTTTTTTAGGGAATTTTCTGGGTGTTCAGTGCCCACAAGTCAGTTCTTCTGGGTTCAACCAGCAGCATCCAGGTTGCTGAAAAATTGGATCACTGTGGTCGTGTCCTTCACTTGTTACTTCCTTATTTTCACAATTCCTTCTTTCCTTGCAGAAAGGACAGCAGTCAAGATCCAAAAGAAAAGCTCCAAGAAAAGGCTACTTGAAGCTTGCTTCATCACTCATGGCTGCGATTTTTCTGAGGGATTAGGCTGACAATATCTTGGATGGATATCCTTACATCCAAGTGACAGTGGAGGACTGCTCAGGAGCAGGGCCAACGTGCATTTCCCAGAGCACAAAACCACACATGAGTCTGGTGAAGAAAAGAGGCAGCATGAGCCAGAATTCCCTCCTTCTCCTCGGTCTATTTCTTCACTGCTGTGCTGGTGATCTAGAATCACTCCAGCATTTGTTCTTCAGACCTGCTCAAATGAGACTTGAACACTGAAACTGTTTGATCAGGAGAAAATTCTCTTTTTTAAGTCCACTTGAGGAGCTGCTCTGAGATTGGGAATGCCAATGACAGCAACAGTACCAGGCAGACCCCCAAAACAAGTGCTTCTCTGATTTATGGAGCCCAGGCAAGCACCAAGCAAGCTAGGGGCAAGTCAGAAGCACGGATTTGTCAGCACCAGCCACTCTCCACGGGGGTCCCTGGGGGCAGAGCAAGATGCTCATGAGGTGGCACAAAGCCCAGGTACCCAGGGCAAGTTCTCCTGGTATCTTTGTGATGACTTCTCATTGCACCAGGCAGAGTTTTAAGGTCAGGTGGCCAAAGTTTGCATCTCCCCTCACGAACTGAGGACTGCAAACAGCCAGCAGCACACTACAGGAACAACCAGCTGTGCGACAAACGCTTCATTCTCCTGACTTCACTTGGAAATGAGTAGCCAGAAAGCAAAAAGTGGGCAAGGATTTTGTTTCTTCTGCCCTATCTCCAAATAGCAATGCTTGTTCTGTATGGAGTCCAAGAACAGGAAGACAATCTGGCAGCACCTTGTTCTGGCTGACACCCAAAATCGGATTCATTCCACGCCATCCATCCGCAGCAAGTCAAATGAATGAGGGACAGGTTTCCTCTGCAACTCACTCCTCTTCTTGCATCAACACGTGCATGACACGTATTTGTCCTGTAAGAATGACTCAAACAAGGGATTTCCAGTAGTGTGACAGTTCCTGGACACAGGTCTGAGATAATGGGCGCAGATAGCAAGAGCATGGACACTGCCACCTGTCTCGTCCTGGTTCCTGTGGCCTCAGAAATCTATGACATGGTGACAATCAGCTCTTTCATTAGCAGGTCTGAGGCAAGCAGAGTCTGAAAGGTCAGGTTTTGCCCACAAAGCAGACAGGAAAGGTGGCACATATCCCTGTTCAGCCACATCAGAATCTACAGAGGAGATGTGACTTCCATCTTGTCACCACTTCCCTGGGGTGAAGTCTTAAAAGTCTGTCACAGAGAGGCACAGGCACAAATACATATAACTGGAATTTTGAAGGACAACGTGGCCAGAAAAAATAACTTTTGAATGATTGTTATCTAAATATTATAATGTGTCCCTAAATATGATGATAAGCTTCATTAAGTGCATAACACCACATTTATTATTATTATTTCCTCAACTTTCTACCTGGACCACGTTACATGTGAGAAGGAGGAGGGGGAATAAGGCCGGGCTATGTATAAAGAATGTAAGAATTTTACCTAGTTAGGAGGAAGACCCAAAAAAGATCAAAATGTTGACAGCTTACTCTTCTCTCCTTCCTCCCAAGTGAGGGCACCTTCTTGTTAAGCTTCTGGGCATGGTTGTTATTATGACATATTATTATATAACATTATTTTTATTATTACAGCTCTATCACAGTTAGTTAATTTACCAATGGCAATTCTGAATCTCTTTCTTCAACAAACAGCATCATTTGTGAATCTGTGATCACACAGGCTCCTGTTGAATATGACCAGACTTACAGTGATAAATTTATCATCAGAAATTAGGCCCAGCAGCAAACCAGTCCTCTGGTTTCTGAGGACCAGCTGGAAAGCAGAGGGGCTTATTTTCTGCCAAATTTCTACACCTTTATTGTAGCTGTCTTATGACTCTGCTGAATGGAGGGACACAGTGAGAGCAGCCCCATATTCTGTCTTATGACACATACTTCCTTCTCACAGCTACAAAGAAAAGCTTATGGATCATTAGCCACTTGGTCAGGCACTCACACTTTTTGCCCCAGGCATGCAGGACAAAATATGGCAAGCTCAATACTGGCAGGCAACCCAGTGCCATGCCCTAGATTTTCTTTCCTGCGAAAGACAGCGAGTGGTCAGGGAGCCCAGTTCCTACAAGAGTCACATTTCCCCCAGCAGCGCTGGCATCTGCCACTGCCATCGACAAAACAAAAAGCCCTGCCCTTCAGAGTGAAAAAGGCACATCTACAGACAGCTCCTGTTTGCCACCAGGGCTTTTTTGAGCAGAATCCTTGAACTCAAGCCAGGATGTGTGTTTGGTGTGCTGCAAGTTTTGGCAATCTCTTATCTTTCCCTGGTGGGCTCAGCACCTGCATGTCTGTGTCCTGAGCTGACTTTTGGCAATGTCTGCTCCAAAATGCATTTGTTGAGCTGTGTCTTGCCTCGCATCTTCACTCTTCTGTGCCCAGAACCCCCACTGGAACTGCTCCACCTTGCTGAAGCACTGCCACCTGTGTCATTGTCACCAAACCCCAACGACTGCTTGATGGAATGTGCTTGGGAGTGGAATTTGTAAAAGATTCTGTCTATCTGAATGCGCTGAGGGAGCGCCTCTCCAGCTGAGCTCTGCCTAGCAGCGGTGGAGGCAAAGGCTCTCCTGAGCATGTGAGATTTGTGATTCAGGATCGTGTCCCTCCTGGAAGTGGAGCAGCTTGTCACAGTTCGAAAGCAAGCTGACAGGCTCTGCCCAGGAGCCTACAGCTGCAGCAGCTGAAGTGGAGCCACCTCGCACGATGCTGGGCTAAACGGGTTTATTTCAGCATCCTCTCACTCCACTCATATCACTGCTTCTTGCCCTGAAGAGGTCAGCTGTGCCCCAGAGTCTGCTTCTCCACTTTCCACAGCTTGGAAAACTCTGTTTTGCTCTGTTCTTCAGGGTCTTTCTTACAGAACTTCTTGATTCTTCCAGCCTCTACAAGGAGAGGTTTATTACTTATCCTTCTTTAAAATGCCTCTTTGATGGCCCTGCCTAATAACCTCTCAAAAATCAGTCAGGGAATATCCACTGCTCTTGCTCAGTGGAGAGGCACTCAGCTGAAAAGGGGTGCTACCTAAGTGGGTTTCTCCCAAAATGCCACCTGCTCAGTGGCAGAGGATGGTGACATTCATAAGAGCTTGCCCCAACACTTGAATTCCAGCAGCTGGAATTCCAGAGAGCTGACATCTCATCCGGTGAAGGAAGGTGTCAGGCCGCTGTGACAAAAAGCAAAACTCAAGGATCAGGGTAACTCTACTGAAACAAGAAGAAAATAGAAGAGCGGGGAAATGTTAGATTCAATTTTGTACTTTTCAAACCGTGTGGGAGATTTCAGCTGCAGCCTCGCTTCTCAGGCAGCATGGATCCTGCCAGCTCAAGTCACAAAATCACTAAAATTGAAAGTACTCTCTAGACCAGATAACGTAGATTTTGTAGAAATGATGGTGCCCAGTTTGGCCACAGCCAGATATGACAGGCCAGAGACTGTCCTGTGCAGTGTTTTAACCACAAAACATCCTCCTCTCTGCTTAAACCACTTTCCTGTTCCTTTCAACACCCTGACAAAGCTGGAAATCTATAGCAGTGCATACCCTGTGCAGTGATTTAACACAAGAAATTGTATATAGATACGACTGAGATGTTTCCAGCCGATAAGGATAATAAGTGAGGACAAAAGCAAAAAGCAAAGAAAGTTCAATCTGAAAGTGCATGTTTGAATTGGACTGTTTGGACAGTCCTAGCCTGACTTGGAGGGAGCAGGGCAAAGCCCTTCTCACTGCTTATCTGCAGAGCTATTCTTGGCTTCTCCATCTCAGGTTTTAGTTTAAATGTCGACAATTATTTACCTACAGCATGTACCAATTTTATTTTCCTCTTGTTGAACAATGACTAATTGCCTCATGTGAAGGCAAATATTTAAGTATGTGTGCAGGAAAGCTTTTCCCTCCCAGACAGATATCATGCAGCACTGTAAGAAGCCTGGTGTTCATACGGGGGGTTTCACATGTTTTGCTTAATTTCTAAACTCCGTGAGGTTTAAAAAGCACCAGAGTTCTCATGTCTCAAGGTTTTAAAGCACAAACTAACAGCCTGAGATGGCATTTTCAGTACAAAATACATGCAAACTTCCCTGTGGGTATAGAGTTCACACAAAGCCTCAAAGGAGTAAGAATAGATTTATGTAAAAATCAAAACAGGAACTGACTAATCAGTCAAATTTCACAATTTTCTGCAGCACAGAAAAAACATAAGACATATGCAACTCTTGCTGCTTAAATAAGCTGCTCAAAAATATTGTATAAAGTTATTTTTAATTTTATTTTTTTTTTAAGCGTGAAGCTTTCCAAGTTACCTTGCCTTACACTTTACCCTTTAGTCTTTTGACAAACCAGTCATAGTACCTTTTCCCAGCAATACTGCCCAGGGTTTTCGGAAGAAAGCCTAAGATAAAAGCGCAGGATGAAATAATTGCTTGATTGTACTTAGTATTGTAAAAATTTAGGTATTTGCTTAATCTTAAATGAGGAACAATCTCCCCACTATTTGTTGGCGATTCATTGAAATGCGGTTTATGTATCAGATTTTTTCTGCATCACATGCAATGGCATAAGGTCTCTTCTGTGATCAGAGCAACGCAGGTGCAGACAGAAAATCTGTGTATGCCAAATGGCATCATGAAAATGCTGTCTTTAAATAACAGAAATAAAATTACGGGGAAAAAAGAAGAGTGATCTCACATTTAAATTGGCGTGCACAAAAGCACATAATGTTCAGAAGGCAGTTTATTCAGATAATTTCCAAGATTGACCACCTGACTTCTGGAGAAGCAAGGCTTGTAAATATGTTGAGCTCAACACCACTTTCTCAGTTTTTCCCTATAGAGGATTCCAAAGAGTTTGCAAACTCATCAGCCTGAAATTGCCTGTTCTACCACAGAAAAATGTATATTGGTCATCCAGGCACCGTTCCACCTCTTCCAGATGTTGCCTTTCATTTTCATTTTGTGTTGCATTGCCTAAGTGATATCAGGATGGTAATGTAAACCGGCAGAACAGCATGTCCTGCTGTTGGCTGTAAGTGATGTAAAAAAACCAAACCAAACAAAACAAAAGAAAACAGACAAACAAAAAAAACCCAAACTAACCCCCCCAAAAAAAACAACAAAAAACCCCCAAACAAACAAATTCACAAAAAAACCTCTAGTTTCTATAGATTTAATATCTGTCAGCACATGGGCTTTTTATTTGAAATTAGAATTACACATTTTTTTAAATTTGAAATTAGAAATAAACACTTTTTTTTCCACTTAACTTAAAGCACCTGGGTCTGCAAGGGAAACAGATAGTTATTGTCTTTTGCATGTGGCACAGGAGTTGGTTTTTCCAAAATGTACAAGAGCTTTTGACAGCCTTGATCACATGGCTGAATATTTGGCCCAAAAGTTTGATACACATTCCTTTGAGCACTTTCCAGTGCTGTTCCTACAGAGGCCTGAGCCTCAAAGATAAACCACCAAGGTTTAAATGCTTGCTGGCTTGGAAAGCTTCCTCCTTACCCACTTTTATACCCCCAGGGAATCTGGACAATACACATGCACAATTTGACTTGCACTTCTTCCACTAATGCTGGAAATTATTTCTGCGATTACACATATCTGAAATGTTTTTTTTCCGAACAGGAGACCACAAACATAAATTGTCCTGCTCTTGTTGGTTCACCACTGGAGGATCCTACCAAGATAAACCGTATCTCTTGGAGCAGAACACAGAAGGCACAGTGGTCTGCAAAACATCCACTGCTAGAGGGAACATCTCACTTGGAGCTGTCTGCTCCCAGCGTGGAGTGATATAAACTTTAACAGCATGTTCACAGGTCAGGGCCCTTCACACAGAAATATGAGAAGAAGCATAGCTGAGATAACCTAGTCCCAAGGCAACCCAAACAAATGATAATATATTAAATAAAATATACATTTTAACATGAAAAATCACTGTCTGCTTCTCACTACAGGTGGCCACAGCCCTGTCCCTGACATTGCCAACAACAAATGTTGGGGCTTGTCCCTCAGGGAGACCCCAAAATGGTTTGTCCAGGTGAATTCCTTGCTCAGTTTTCCTGGGGCACTACAGTGCTGTTCATTCTTTTAACATGAATTCACCTTGATACTGTTTGAGTCTGTTACACAAAGTGTCTCCTAACACAGCTCAGTCTCTTTGTCAAGGTCAGGTGTAAAATTATTCTTGCAGGAGGTTGTGGTCTTGTACTTCACTCCCCTTCAATTTAATGGCAATTTTTGTTGCTGACTGGCCAGAATATCCAAAATCCAAGGATTTGGGAGACGAAAACTGCTCAGAAGAACACAGAATTCAAGGTTGCCCAGCCTGAATATAATTTTTATACCATATTCACCACCACTGCAGGAGCGGCCACTCAAACACTGAGCTGTGTTTTGGTCACATTACAACACTGATGCACATGACATCAGCTTTTTCAGGAAGTCAGGACCACAGCAGGAGCCTGGAGAAAGGTTGTCACTGCTCCTCCATTGCTGACCCCTCTCTTTGCGAATGTAGGCCACACCCAGTTAGATCCAGACCACAATCTGTGCTCAGCAGGAATCTAGAAAAACAGCCTGAAAAGTCTAGAGGAGAGTTGAGGTGGAAAACTGCTGCCCTGGAGCATTCAGGACCCAAAGGATTTGCCCGAAAATAAGCTACAGCAGCAGCTGAAGCCCTTGACAAGTACAAGTGCCTCCTGACTGTCCCCTCCACCCTTGCCTGGATAAGATTGTCATGGTGGTCCGTTCTCCATTCACATTTGGCTCTGATAGAATTATCTTTACTCCTGAAAGCCTTAACGCTCTTTTCTCCTGTTCGTGGCAGGCAACATCATGAATACAACAAGTCTCTTCCCTCTCCCCAGCCTCTCTCAGGAAGCTCGTGGAAAACGTGTCATCTGCCAAGTCCCTGGTTGGAAAACTGCAACCAAATATAGAAAGTCTGGACAAGAACTGGACGTTTCTTTTCCCCCCCTTCTTCTGCTGCCTGGTTTTAAGTCTGTCTGCAGCTGCTGGAGATACAAGGAGCCTTGAAAGGGTGACCACTTTTATTTTTTGACTAGATTGCAAGCCAGGCTCACCACAAAGCCATTTTTTATGGTTTTACGAAAAGCATGTGGCAAACCTTAGAAAAGCTACTTAGTCATCCTGTTAGTGACCACTGTCTTCTGGAGTTCTTCCCTCTTCTCTCTGCCCTATTCCTCATAGAGATTTTTCTGCCACTTCCCAGAGCAGAGGCACACTCTCATCAGCTGCGCAGCATGTTTAAGAAATGTTTTCCTGCTGGTTCTAAAATATTTGTTTTCACAGGGCAGTGTCTCCCAGAGGTGAGATTTAAAACACACTTTTTCAGGAAAATTTTATGCTTTTTACACTGTTTTAACCATGAAAACAACTGAGAGCTGATAAAGCTATCCCTAGGAACAATTACTGTTATGGATGCAACAAAATTGCAGCTGTAGAACTGGACAACTAATTGGAGAAAATAGAATAGGGAAAAAAAAATCTCAGATAATAAAAAACAATTTAAAAACCCAAAGCTGTTGCTTTTTTGGAAGTGAAGGACATCCGTGCTATTGACCAGTGTCAGATCTAAATTGTGGCAGAATTTCTCTGCTATAATATAGTGATTAAATGTCACTCACAGCCTTTGGCTTTCATCAGACCACTCGCCCAATTTCTGCTCATTTCAATTCCTTCTAACCTTGTTTCTCCCCACCTAACCAGTTGCAAACTGAGGGAAACACTGTTTTTACATCCTCACTCTCTTTTTTCTTGGCACAGCAGAGTTAGATCCCTTCCATCATCCGCTCAGTTCCCTATCCCTTGGAAATAACCCATTTAGCAACAGGACACATCAAAGGGCCATCAAACCTTTCTGTGAGGCTTCAGCTGACAAAAACAAAAAAATTCAGGTGACCTGGATGGGCAGGATCAATATGTACCCAAGCAGGGATGCTTTTTGCAGGACAGATGCCAGCTCCTGGAGCACTGGGTTCCCTTGGATGAATATGAGCCAAGTGTTGCTTGTTTAGCTCAAAAGCAGAGTTCTGCCTTAGAAATGCACGGCACAAGTCAAGATGAAGAGCTTGCAAGAGTCTGGGGGACTCTGTGCTTCGTTTCTGAGAAGGAATTCTACTCAGGATGTGTTGGAGCTCTCTTGCTACCGCTGTGGGGTTCCCTTTTCTGGGAATCCCCTGAGAAAAGTCTGTGCCAGGGTCAGGCACCAGGAACAACACAAGCAGGAGTCACTGGCTTCAGTCTCCAGTTGTTTATTATTTCTCTATCACAATTCAGAGCCTTGGGTGACAGCAGGCTCAGCACACACTTCAAAGCCATGTGCCAGGAGACAAAATGGACCATTCCAAGCATTTTTGTACAGATACCTTATCCAGTTGAGTTCCACAATGTACCTAACATGTACTGTATTTTTATTTTTCTACCAATTCCTAATTATTCTTCAGTCACGTTACAGCTGTATTGTGACTTTGTCTGAACAATCACTGTGCCACCAACACTGCAGAAAATGGAGTAGATGAAGAAGAAAAAAAGAAGACTAAATTAACACCCAAAATCCTCCATCTTGTCTTTCATCTACCTTCCATACTAAAACACAAAACCTATTTTTTTCACCTTGTGATAAACTACAATATCTTCTACTATACACATCAACAAAAACTCAATTCATCCCAAAGTCCTGGAAGCTTTTTCCATGGACTAAAAGCTCCGCTCTCCTGAGGAATAAAACCTCTCAGGACAGGCACAAGAATATTTCCTGTCCTGGATTCCCACAAGGATGTACGAATAATCTTGTCAACACCCGTCCACCACCACCACAAAGATTTGTTTCCAAAGCGAGGAAGTTTTTTGTAATTATTCCTTAGTGCCACTCCAAGCCAAAGGAGAAAGGTCTGTGTCATGGGGTTTTGCCTCACCAGGATGAACACATTTCATCTGTTGTCTATTTTAAAGGTAGCTCTATGCGACATCGGAGTCAAGTAGAGGAAAGTTCAGTAAAATCATGATCATTTCTGGGTATAACTCCAGTCAGCCCCCATGAACAAACCTGAGTTGCAAAGGAGGCATAAGTAGAGCATTTATAAATTACTTTTTTTTATATCAGGAGTTTCACTCAAAAAATTAAAGGGAGAAAATCCTCCAAGTGCTTGAGGACACAGGCAAATATATTAAAATGAATTTTTAAAAAATTAGGCATTCAAATTGCTTCTGTACTTTAGTCTTTTCCAACTCTTTACCCTTCTCATTTCCTTTTGGGTGGAAGATTAAGGAAAGAGAAACATCTGAGGATAGCAGTGATAGAAGCAATCAGAGGGAGAAACGACCTAGTTTCTAGTTGAAGCAAAGAATTGGGAATTGGGATGAGTAAACGAAAACTTTGCGTTGTTCGTGAAGAAAAGCATTTTTGAAGAATGTTGTGCAAGAAATCTGGGAGCTTCACCCTTGATCATTCTGTACTAAAGGAAGTAATCCATGCCTCAGACTCTGTTCTACACCAATCAGGCACTGAAAATGCTCCACCAAAAATACAAAACTAAGAAAGAGAATCTGGTTTTGAAAAAACGTATCTTCTGAGGGATAGAGTCCTCCAGTCCCACTCCAGGAACCCTTTCTGCCAGGTTGGGAAGAGAGCAGGAGGTTGAAGGCACCTGCTGGATGAGCTGATGCTGCCCTGGAGATTTGTAAGCCACAAGTGAAAATGCCGGGAGGGACAGGTTTTTGAGGAAAGCACCTCAGTTTGGGGTAGATGCTCTTGTTTAGGAATTCTCCTCAGCTCCTCTGGGAAGCATTTCCAGGTCACTTTGCCCAGATTATACCCTGTAATTTTTATCGCTCACAAAAAGTGAGAGAGGAAGCGAAAAAAGATGTGTTATTACAGCTGATATGGCAGGAGAAGGAGCCTATGCAGGAGGAGATTTCATTCTGTCCCCGCCAGTTGTCTGGAGGACCATTTGTGTGCTGGTGTTTACCTCAGGAACATTTCAGTGCCCCCCTCAAATATCGGTCAATTTCTATTTATTATTCAGAGCTTAGCACAGTATCTAGTAGTTGTTTTTATGTCTCACTAAAGAGATAGATAAAAGGCTGATAAGTGTATATATTTTGAAATTTAGTTTTCTACAAAGTGTGCACAGCCAGACAGAAACATGGCTCTATTTATCACTGGTGTTTTGAAAGGCATTTACTGCTTTCAGCCATAGCAAACCATATCACAGACTTCTTTTTAATGAGTGAAAATAGAAAATAAAAAGTTTTTGTTGTATTAATCTGAATAGCATTTTTCCACAACAACAACAACAACAAAAAATAATAAAAAAAAAGGAATTTGCTTCTTTGGGACATTTTAAGAGGCTCAAATGAGTTACTGAAACACAAAACTACACTGGATTCTCCCATCTGTAATTACCTATAAAAACTTATTTGTTCTGAACATAAAGGTCTAAAATTTTCCCAAGAGAACCTACAAACACTGTACTTGATTTTAGCCTTAGATACACACAGGCTTGAGAGTCTATACTTATGAGTAACGTTTTGGTAATCTTGGTCAGACTGCTCCAGAGCCCATCAAAGGCAACAAAGATCATTGTTTTCAGAGAGTTCAGATTAGAAATTACCAATACCCAGCCTAGTGAAAAAAATAAAGGGGACTAAAAAATGTTAAGATTAGTTATGTCACAATGGATATGTCCATCAGAAAAGGAGCCAAACCAGAGGTAAATGTTGAAAAAAAAATATATATATATTTTATCTTTTTTTGTCCTGCTTACGGAGTCTTGGCATCAGCCAGAGTATGCAGCGTTATGTGTTATTGGATACCAAACTCCTATTATAAACATACTGTCAATATCTCTCTTCTTTAATCTCAGCAAACTGATGGGTGGTAGCAATTATACAGGATGATTTATTTAAAGTGCTGTAGTAGGCCTAAACTAATCCACTAGCTCTTCTTCCCTGCCCGAGCCATGTGGAACTCGTCCTTGAGCCGTATATTACAAGACCACAACACATTTATCTTTCCATTTTTTCAAGGAAATCCGACACAGGGAGACACAAGCGTTTTTCCTGCTGAAACAGCTCGCTCAGACACAAAGCTGGGTGGAAGGTTTGAGGAAGGGAGTATTTCCTAATATTGATCCATGTAAGGTCAGCGAGGGGGTTTTCTGTACTTCCCTGTGGCTAAAATCTCAGAGCTGTCTCAACTGCGGTGAAAGCAGCACAGAATGACACAAAATGCCATTTGGTCCATTTTACCTTGAGAAGCCTTTAATTAAAGAGAAAATTCCTCAGAGAGGGAGTGCAGGGTGCATTTTTAGAGAGATCAGGTCTCAGCAGAATGCCCAGGGGTACATTGGGGAGACCAGAACCTGCTGCCTTTGAGGAGCTGCACTTTGCAAAACACTGCTGCACGAGCCTCAGAGGCAGGAATCCAGGCTCACAGCCACCTCCCTCCAGATGCTTGGAGCAGCTCTGCTGCAGCACAGCTTGCAGGAGCCCGGCTCCAGAGCTGTGGAGGGAGCGGATCCCTCTGTGGTGGGTGGAGTCCTTGGTTCTCAGCCATCACCTCGGCGTCTTCCAGCTCTCCCAACACCTGTCTGAGCAAAGGAGAGGTGCCAAGCTCACAGCCAGAGCAATGTGCTGGCTCCCTGGCAAGGTCCCAGCAGCGGAAACAGGGCTCTGCAGAACCAATGTCCTGTGGTAACCCAGCAGGATCTGCCTCAGCCTTTCTCAGCATTCTCCCAGGCTCCAAGAAAACTGCACTGACTGGCAAAACCCCTTCTCAACTCTTCC